>SZWC01016170.1:22984-40250 GCA_023375785.1 Penium margaritaceum
TGCACAAACATACACGCACACGCACACGCACACGCACACGCACACACACGCATACACACGCATGCACACACGTGCACATACACACACACACACACACACACACACACACACACACGCACGCACACTCGGACGTGCGTGCACACACGCACACACGTACACACGCACACACGCACACACGCACACACGCACACACGCGCACACGCGCACGCGCACGCGCACGCGCACACTCATTCACACTCGCATCCTTGCACTTTGTCATTGTGCTTGACCACCCCATCCCTGTCGTTAAAGCATGTTCCTGCCACTGTTATCATTGACCTTTGCTCTTGCTCTCTTCTTTGTTATTGTTACAATATTGACTCACATATAGACCTGTGTTTTAACTAGTTTTTTTCTCCCTTTTGTATGTGCAGGAAATTCTTCAAATGCATGGCATGTGGTCTCGCCATGCATTTTTGTCTGTTTTCTTTGTTACTGGCGTGGCGGTAGCGGCGGCTGGTGGGTAGTTACGTTGTTTTTCGCCAGACGACGGGCGAATCAGCTTTATATTTCTACTATTCGGGTTTCTCGTATAGTAACCCTATCTATTATCCAAGAAGAAAAGTTAAGTAGGATCATTTCAAAACCATTAAAAACTAGTTTTGAATGGATACCCATCAGGGAAAGGTTCTTTAATGGTGGACCAGCTCGTTGAAAACACTCTGTGGTAAATTTGACTGGATAGAATGAGTTGTACAATGAAGTTTCTAGGTGTACAAGTATAAATCACTCACGAAATTTGAATGTGTGTATGCTATACCCGGCGATCAAAAGAATAAAACAATCTTACATGGTACGGTGAAAATGTTGATTACCCCTGTTTTGTCACCCGTGACCCTCATGTACCCTTCCGTTGGAACAACAAGCCCCATACGCCCCTCTGCCGGAACAATAAGTCCTATTTGCCCCTGCGTCGAAACAATAAGCCTCATTCGCCCCTGCATCGGGACAACAAGCCTCATCCACCCCTGCGTCGGAACAATAAGCCCCATATACCCCTCAACGAGCACTTGAGCTCGAACCGTCAAAGTTAGCGGAATAAAGGCATAATATACCCAGCGGCATAACAACCCTAATACCCAATCTGTGAGGGGGTGAGGAACGCCCTACCCGGCAACTTAAAAGATAAGTCAGCCCTGCCCACTCGCTTCACCATGCTCAATCAGCGGCATGCGCCGCTGATCGAGCGAAGCAAGGTGGGGCATGTTGTCCTCCCTTGCGATTCTCGCTCCCACGAGAGAATCGTGATCGAGCGTTGAGCTCTTTTTTTTCGACATGCAAACCCCCTAGTTTGGACATGCAAACCCCCTAGTTTCGACATGCGGGCACCCCATGCTCGCCCGTTGTACTGCCCTCCGAATTGGGAGCCATGGGTCTCGGCGTGGCCAATTTCCTGTTCGTGGATGTGACTATAGAGGACGTATGGCCATGCGTAACATGGAGTTAGGGTTTGTCACCATGTACTCAGTGTTCTTGACGCCTATTTGGTGGTCATTAGAGTTCAAACATTCTGCTACAAAAATAAACGGACTACATCCCTGTTAAGATCATTTATCATCCAAAAATGCAAAGAATGCCTTAAATTTAGTGTTCAATGCCTACAAATTCATGAACAATATATCAGTCACAAAACATGAATGAAGGACCATCCGTACTAGGTTTATTCATCATAAAACACACACAGGATGCCTTCTTTAAGGCATGAATGCCTACGAATTGATGTGCAATGTATGATTCACAATAGCTTACATTAAAGGCATATACTTGATCACTTGTGAGCACAATGCTTGTTAGTTCATTCACAAAGCATGCTTATATGTGGATCATACGCCTTGATTCAGACACAAAACATACGCCTTGATTCACACTTTGCCATGTAAATGTGCCTCTAGTTTCTAGGTTAGGCAAACAGTGCGAATGAATGTGGGGCACATGTTTTCAATTGCATTCATTGTGTACTATCATGAGATCCATTAGGCACTCTCAGCCTCTACTAACAGAGAGTACAACATTTTGTGGTGCATGTCTGTAATAATCTTTGCATTTGATGTTTAAGATGTTTCTTCTCAATTGAAGTTTAGGCCACAGACATGTCCAGTGCTTGTCCTGCTGAGAGGACGTTTTTTCTTCTTGCACACAAAATTTATACAACATGAAATCACCAAACATTTTGTACTTGCATCCAACAGTCGTATATCACTCATCGCACGAGGGATTTGAGAAAGGGATGATGTGTAAATCTTTATGAAGGAAACATGCATGATAATTGACTACATATAGTGAAGGTGGAATACTTGATCTCTTCAAACAAATATCGACTAAACCCTAGGAGGAAATAAACAATGTCACACACCGAACACATCCTCTCCCATGGGTGACAATTCTCAGCGTCGTAGAGCAATTCTGTATCACTGTCACACTCTTAGGTACCATGTCTGCTTCTAGGAACAAACACACCAGAGCCCCCCCTCCATAGACTCAAGGAATGTGAGTTGTCAACATTTACCACATAGTGACATTTGCCTACTTTGGTTGGCCGTTGTGCATGCTAGCCACACCGTACCATAACTTATTGAAGGTCTTTGTACTTGCTATTTGATAACTAGTATTGCCAAACCATTGTTACCCCCTCTGATCGCTTGTGACTCGTGTTATGAGTTGTCAAAGCTGAGCACACACAGTGAAATTCTCTGGTCATCTTGAGTCACGTATGCCTACTTTGGTTAGTCATTGTGTAGGATAGCCACACCGTTCCATTACTCATTGACAGTATATGTACTTTCTCGTTGATAAAGAGTATTCCAAATCCATCGTTTCCCCCCTCTGACCATTTGTATCTTGTATTAGGAGTTGTCAATGTTGGCCACACATAGTGAAAGTCTTTGGTCATGGTCAGTGACATATACCTAGTTTGGTTGGTCATTGTGTACAATAGCAACACCGTTCTACTTTTCATTGAAGGTACCTCACTTTCTAGTTGATAACTAGTAATCCAAAACCATCGTTTCCTCCTCTTGCCATTTGTGACTCATATTATGAGTTATGAACGTTGACCAAACATAGTGAAATCCTTTGGTCATGGCCAGTGACATATGCCTACTTTTGCTTGGTCATTTTGCAGGATAGCCACACTATGTCACTCATTTTTTAAGGTATTGGTACTTCTTAGCTGATCACAAATATTCCCGAACCGTTGTTATCCCCTATGCCCATTTGTGACTCGTATTATGAGCGGTCAACGTTGACCATACAAAGTGAAATTCTTTGGTCATGGTATGTGACATATGCCTGCTTTGGTTTGTCATTGTGCATGGTAGACACATCGTGCCACTTCTTCTTGAAGGTATTTGAACTTGCTAGTCGATAACTTGTATTCCCAAACCATTTTTCCTCCTCTGACCATTTGTGACGCGTATTGAATTGTGTCAGCGTTGACTACACATGATGAAATCCTTGGTCATGGTCATTAACACATGACTGTTTTGGTTGGTCATTGTGGATGGTTGCCACGTGGTGCCACTTCTTATTGAAGGTCTTTGTACTAGCCAGTTGATAACTAGTCTTCTCAAACCATTTTTCCCTCCTCTGACCGTTTCTGACTCCTGTTATGAGTTGTTAACGCTGACCACACATGGTAAAATTCTTTGGTCATGGTAAGGGACACATCTCTACTTTGGTTGGTCATTGTGCATGGTAGCCACACCGTGCCACTATTTATTGAAGGTCTTTGAACTTGCTACTCAGTAAATAACATTCTCAAACCAATGTTTCGTCCTTTGCACATTTGTGACTAGTATCAAGAGTTGAAAAAATTCACCACAGATAGTGAAATTCTTTGGTCATGGTCAGTGATACATGCCTACTTCGCTTGGTCGTTGTGCATGGTGGCCACACCGTGCCACTACTGATTGAAGGTCTTTGTACTTACTAGCCGATAACTAGTATTCTTAAACCATTGTTTCACCCTTCTGACAATTTATGACCCATACTGTGAGTTTTCCACGTTGATCACACAATTCTTTGGTCATGGTCAGTGACATATCCCTACTTTGGTTGGTCATTGTGCATGGTATTCATTACGTGCCACTACTTATTGAAGGTCTTTGGACTTGCTAGTTGATAAGTAGAATTTTTAAATTCATTTCTTCCCCATCTGACCATTTGTGACTTGTATTACGAGTTTTCAATGTGGACCAAACATAGTGAAATTATTTGTCAAGATCCATGACATATGCCGACTCTGTTTGTTCATTGTGCATGACAGGCACATTGTACCACTTTGTAAGGCTGCACACTACCCTACCCATGAATCCCGATCCAGATCCGGATTCGCGATTCCGGAACCAGGATTGTGGATCCGGCTTGTATCTACGGATCCTTGGGCAGATGGAGAGGGGGTTGGGGTAAAAAAACCTGACTAGACATCTGACTCAATTAATCCGCGGAGCACACTCATTTGCACATTCAAAATCAAACAGCTCAACATGGGCGGCATACTTTTGACCGGAAAACCTTTTCGCGACATGTCCGCGTGGTTGGCACATATATCATGTGTGTAAACCACGTAGAACCTGTCAAATCGCCAGCCTTGAGCTCGCAATGCTATGTTCATTGGTCTCATATGTTCTTATCTGTCGACTGACCAACCACCTGTAGCCCCACAATGTTATCGGCTCCATTGATGGCCGTCTATGGACTGGGCATAGGCAACCATCGATGGACATCATCGCATTGTCGGTGGTCCGTAACACCGCAAGCCGTCCGTGGCACTTTCACTGACACAATGTTTACAAGCACGACACCATCGCAATATACCATGCATGGTACATGGCTCCCTAGATCCGGATCCAAGCTCCGTGAATCCAAGGATCCGTGAATCCAAGGATCCGAATCCCGGTGGAGGACCCGTTGCACGGATCCGGATCCCTCGGAATCTCCGCGGATAGGAACCGTGTGTAGCCATACCACTATGGTACGGTGTGGCCATCTACAGAAAACGTTCCAGCCCTTGTCATCATCTATCGGTGCCCGAGCCAAGGCCATGGGGATTGCATGGTCGTTAGCATAAAAAGATTGAGCAAGTAAGAGGAACTACTTGTGGGTATACTAGAGGAACGTGGCATCCATAATCACAATCCTTCGACTATGTTTGAAACCGATCATGGCTGTTCTTGGAGCCACTTACGCCCACAGGAAGGCACCACTTGTCAGGGAATCCATACTGTGCGATCTCGACGTTTGTTTTACAGTCTCTATGGTCTCACGTCTTCTGTTTTGGGCGAATCTGAGACTGAGCGTGAGCTCTCTGGTCGCCTCATGCTATGTGAGCAGGAATTAAGAGACAGTCAGTTTGCAAAGTGAATAACACAATTTTGCATTAGTTTTTTTAACATGGAAATACTCAAAACATTTGTAGGGCTAGTCATGAGCTTTCCAATGCACCAAACCACACGTGATTCGGCCAAGCGTAACCCAAGTTACGCTTGTCCAAGCGCATGTCTCACCCACCATAGAAACGCCTAACGCCTCCATGGCACGCACACGCCATGGCGCCTTCTTTCACGTACAAACCGCCTTTCCAGAGTTACAGATCCCATTGCACGTGGTGTAGGGGTCCCCTGCACTAATTTAATGCACCTCCCCCTCTTTTGCGTCGATTTCGGAGGTGGAGGGGCAACTTTCAACATTCTCCCCCTTGCACCTTCCATGCCCGCTACTCCTGCTTGCTCTCACTCATCTTCCGCTGCACCCTCAGCCCATCATAGCTGGTCATCCCAAGCCTGGCCAAGCTCATAGCGTGCCTATCCGTGGGTTGCGCTGTGGTCAAGCAATCTGCGAGCATGTTGTGCGTGGTGCAGTGCTGCAGCACCACTTGCCCTTTTCGACCATGTCCCATGTGTAATGATAATGCACGGCGATGTACGTCGTCCTCCTGTGTTGCGTCGGGTTGTTGGTCAACAAGATGGAGCCGGTGTTGTCCTCTTGCACCAGTGTAAGCTCCTACTGCAGCACGCCTAGCTCCCTCAGCAACCCGCGGAGCCACACTGCCTCCTTGACCGCCTCGGCCAGCGTGATGTACTCAGCTTCCATTGTGGAGATGGCGACACAGTCCTTCTTCCTGCTACACCACAAGACCGTTGCACCATCAAGGAAGAACACATAGCCGGATGTGGACTTCCGCTTGTCCACATCCCCACCGTAGTCTGCATCCGTGTAGGAGACAAGGCGCAAGGGGTTCTCCCGTCCCTTACCATCGAACCTCAGGCGCGCGTGCAGCGTTGCCTGCAGGTAGAGGAGGATGAGTTTGACCGCCTGCCAGTGTAGTGATCCTAGATGGGCCACATACCTGGTTACTTGGCCCACAGTGTAGGCCAGGTCCAGTCGAGTCGCCACCATGGCATACATGAGGCTACCCACTGCCAATTGGTTGGGCACCCCTGCCATATTCTCCCGCTCTTCTTTTGGTTGCGGTGCCATTGTTGCTCTCAGTTCACACGTTGTGGAGCCAGTGGTGCACACTTGTTTACAGTCCTCCATGTCGTACCGCTTCAGCACCTCGGCCATGTATTTGGCCTACCCCAACTCAAGTGTGCGCGCCCTCCGGTTTTGCGTAATGCCCACCCCGAGGTAGAACTCTAGCTTCCCCATGTGTGACATGTGGACCCTGTTGTTCAGCTGCTATTTTAGCAATTGTAGGCTCAGCAGGTCTGAGGAGCACAAGATTAGTTCGTCCACGATGAGTGCGACAATCTGATGGAGCTTCTTGCTACGCCTCACGTACACGTTGTGATCCGTCTCATAGCACTTGCATCCGAGTTGTGCCATGAAGCTCTCCATCTGTTGGTACCGGCATCGGGGCGATTGTTTTGGCCCATACAAGGACTTCCACGGCTTGCACACCGTGCCCTCCAGTGCCTCCACCCCCTTCCGTACCTTCATTTAGATTTCTTTGTGGATAATTTTGTTGAGGAAGGCCATCTTTATGTCCATCTGGTGGAGCTCCATATCCTTTGCGACTGCCACTGCTAGGATCACCCAGATACTTGTAAACTTGGTGACAGGGGCAAACGTCTCATCGTAGTGCTCACCCATACGCTGTCTGTACCCCTTCGTCACTAGCCGCACCTTTTACTTGTCCACCACACCTTTTTCGTGAACTTGGTCTTGAAGACCCACTTGGAGCTGATGACCTTGGCGTCCTTCGGCTTGTCAACCAGCTTCCACGTGTCGTTTTCAGCAATGGACGCCAACTCCGACTTGATGGCGGCATCCCACTGCTTCTCCTCGGGTCGTGCAAGTGCCTCTTGCACGGTCTTTGGCCCCGTTGATGCCGCCAGCATGCACCGTGTCATGCCGATCCATCGACCGGTGCCTGCGTTGAAACGCTTCCCTGCTCTCCTCTGCCTCCCGCTGCGGCGTGGCAGTTTTGGTGGCATCTCGTCGGACTACTGCGATCCTTCCAACTCCGGTGAATCATTGACCAGACAGCTCCCCGAGGATCTCTCCCGCTCCGGTGAATCTTTGACCGGACGGACAACGCGTCCGGAGGATTTTTCTCTCACGCCCGACGCGAACTCCGTGCGGAGTGCGCGCTTCGGCACCTGCGGTTAAGGGTGCACACCAATTCCTAGGATTTGGGAATCTTATTTGGTAATCACAAACCTTTTTAGGATTCGCGGTTCCGAATCCTCCCTACGGATTCCAACTGGGATTCACGAATATTTTGGTCAAGAACCCGAGGGGGGGAGGGGGGGTCTGTACCAAAAAAACCCAGGGTCCCGTCGGAAATCCTTGCAGTAGCGCGGTGCGGTGTCCTTGCGATGGCTTTGACGTGCGCCTTTTTGGTTGTTCAAAACCATGCATGTCACTCTATCTTGTACCTTGCTGGCATGTATCTGGATTTCATATTCCTTAGCCAAACACCTGTAAGTTGACCGCATACGATCATTTGTATGTTTTTTTCAGTACAAAGATACAAGCCAAGAGATATTCACGCAATCAAATTGCTTACTTCTGAAATTTTTTGCCGAGTTCAACTGTCTTGTCTGTGGACTTCTGTTTACAGGACAGCCTGGCCGATGCTAACAGCTGGTCTGTGGCTGCTTTCTCCTCAGCATCGGCCAGGTAAGACTGCGCAGTGCGCTGTTCCGGTGTTTGTCATTGGTCCGCCATTTTCGTGTAACTTTTTTACTGTCAAATACTTGTGGATAGCAGGCGCCTGCAGATGAACCATCGACAATCGGTGGTCCACTGGTTGACGTTTGGTTCATATGACGAGGCATCGGATGTCTCGACCGATGTAACATCTGCCATTGCTTGGCCGCTCTCAGGTTGGGAGCAAGGTAACTTCTCTCCCAATCAAGAGGCAAACCGGCCCAGCTTGCCAGCTGCTAATCCGATCAGCAGATGGAAAACGGTCCCGGTTTGTAGGATCAGCCTCATCCGCTAAACAGTGTCGCTTGTACCATGCAAGTGGCACCATTGGGAGTGGTTCCCAACACAAGGCAAAGAAAAGAAACATTTATGACATACCTATCATGCCACAATGCCCGATATCCACAATACATCCAATACCAAAATTTTCCACAATTTCCTCTCATGGTGTTCAATGGCAAAAGTAGGTTACATGTATTAGAAAAGAAACCTTTTGGACATAAAATCATATGATGTGGACATAGTGGTTGGTAGTGAAGTAGGGGTAAGAAAAAAGTAAAATCTCGACTCGCCACAAAGCAAAGTGGCACGGTCCATGAGAACCATGAAGGATTCGCAAATCCTGAAGATTCGTGAATTGTTTTCAAGATTTGCGAACATGAATCCCTTGCAAGATTAGGATTTGGTAGTCCGAATCCTTTCTGGGAATCGGGAATCTTACCCGGTGTGCACCCACATCCATGGTGCCTCCTTCGAAAAATCTTTCCACCAGATCTCCACACCAGCTGCATTGTCGTCAAAGTCCCGTGCATTAGCTATTGCACATGCTCCACCACCGTGCTCCAACGCTGCATCATCGACCTCCACGTCTGCCGGCTCCTCCTCGTAGTCAAGGAGTTGCAACCACTCCCCTTGTTTTGGAGTGTTCCCGACGCTCATGTCGTTGCTACTGCTACTGAAACCCCGTTGCTCATCGAACTCGATGTCACGGCAATGGATGATCTCTTCTGTGCGTGGGTCCCAAAGCCGACACGCCTTTTGTGCACTCTCGTAGCCAAGGAACAAGCACGGCTTCACCCGCAGTTCCAACTTGTTGTCACGTAGTTGAGCCGCCTGCACCATCACGTGCACCTTGTACCTAAACACCTTCAAGTGTCCCACGTTTGGCTTGCGTCCGCTCCAAACCTCCTGCGGCATCTTCCAGCCGCCCTTACCCTTCAGTACCGCTGTTGGGGTGAGGTTGATGGTGTAGCTTGCTGTATGCATAACTTCTGCCCAGAACCCTTGCGGCAGCCCCGCATCCACAAGCATGGTCAGCACCATGTTTAGCAACATCTGGTTTTCCTGCTTCGCCACTCCGTTGGACTCTGGCGAGTATGGCATAGTGGGTTCCCACTTGATTCCCTGTTACTTCATCCACCCAGTGCAGCCCACGTACTCTTCGCCGTTGTGGCTGCGTAGCGCTATGACCTTCCGGCCAGTCTGCCTCTCCACTACTGCGACGTACTCCTTCAACCGGTCGAGGACCTCACCTTTCTGCTTCATGAAGTACACGCACAGCTTCTTGCTATACTCATCGATGAAGGAGACAAAGTATCTCAAGCCGTTGTTTGACGGCGTCTTGAATGGTCCACACACGTCGCTGTGCACAACCTCCAGCAAGTCCTTTACGCAAGCCTCGTTTTCGTTGAACGACTTGCGCCGTGCCTTGTCCAAAATGCAGGGCTCGCACTTTTTGTGCGCTACTACATCTGCTACCACATCTTCTGTACCGTCGATGACGAGGCCGCACATCATGTCATGGTTCGCCATCTCCTTAATGGTTGCGGGGGACGAATGTCCCAACCGTCACTGCCAGAGCTCCATATCAGCTCTTCCTCTCTTGGCCATGTTGACGACGCGCTCGTGCGAGTCTGGTGCGTCCGATGCCGCGGGGACCACCTTGGTCTCCATGATGTAGAGAACGTACTCACGCATCGCCTCCAGTACTACCTCGATGTCGCCGTCGATGCGCACCATTGCGCCTTTCCCACAAAAGAGTACCTCATACCCCTTGTCCGTCATGCGCCTGCCACTCAAAATGCTAGCGAGGCCGAGGATGTGCTGGACATAACGGATTGTGCATAGCTCCTTCTTACCGTCCACCACAACTTCCACCTCCACATTGCCGTGGCCAGCCGCCGGCTCTCCTTTGTCGTTCACGACCACCATTGCGTTCAAGGACTTCTCGTAGGTGAAGAACCCAACCTTCTCAACTTGGGTGTGCTCCTGGGCCTCGGGAGCTTGGCACCGCCTGTTGGCCTTCTTGAGGAAGTAGTCTTTGTTTCTGTTGAGGAGCGACCTGCCTTTGCTATTTTTTCCGCCAGTCTTGGCCCCCCCGGGCACTCACGAGCCCAATGGCCCTCCTTGCCGCAGTTGCGGCATGCACCTTTCTTGGCACCCTTCTTACTGCCACCCTTTCCGCCGCTTCCTCTCCCCCCACTTCCACCACCACGCGTTTTGGTGACGAGGGCTGATCCGGAAGACGAGGAATCCCCGTAGCTCTGGCGCTACGCCTCGTTGCGTATGTACTCTGCGACCGCGCCATAGGTGAGCTTGTCCTCTGACCATCATCTGAGGACGTTGATGAGTGGAGCCCAACTGTTAGGTAGGGGTATGGGGAGGGCCATCACCTTCAGCTACGTGTCGATCTTCCGCCCCTCGTCTTTGCATTACAAGGCGAGCGACTCAACCTGCTACATGGCATAGATGACATCATCTCCCTCCTCGATTCTCACCATGAGAAGACGCTTCATCGCAAAGACTTTGTTCACGAGCGACTAGGATTGGTGGATGGTAGAGAGTTTTTTCCAAGCTTCGGCTGCCAGCTTGCACCCTTGGAAGTAGCCCCACTGCCACTCGGATGTCCCGGACACCAGGAGCATGAGCGCCTCTGTGTTCTTCTTTTTGAAGGCGTGCTTATCCGTGTCTGAAAAATTCGCCTCTGTAAACACCTCCTTTCCCAACACGACGTCCAAAAGTCCCTTATGTGGAAGGTGCAGCTCAAAATGCCACCTCCATAGCCCAAAGCCTGGGCCACCAGCATACTTCTAAATGGGTTGCATCTCCTTCTGCACCATTGGTGCAGCTTCTACCCCAACGGATTCTCAGAAATTTATGGCGATGTCTAAGATGACGATCCTATGCGTTGCGGAAGACATGAACGTTGCAGACGATCAAACCAATGGGCCCATAATCTTTTGTCAGGGAATCCGCACTCTACATTCCCGACATTCGTCTTATAGTCTGTATTGGTTCACGGTTTGTGTTTTGGGTGAATGTGAGAATGAGCGTGAACTTTGTGGTCGCCTCACGCTATATGAGCAGGAATTTAGAGACAGTCAGTTTGCGGAGGGAATAACGCGATTTCGCATTACTTTCTTTTAAATGGACATGATCAAAACATTTGTAGGGATAGTTATGAGCTGTCCAGTACACCAAACTATGCGCGATTCGGCCAAGCATAGCCCACGTTGCGCTTGCCGAAGCGCAGGTCTAACCCACCACAGAAACGCCTAATGCCTCCATGGCACACACACGCTGTGGCACCTTCTTTCACATGTGAAGTGCCTTTCCAGAGACACAGATCCCATTCCACGTGGTGTAGGGGTCCCCTGCACTTGTTTTACGCACCTCTCCCTCTTTTCAGTCGAGTTTGGTGATGGGGTGTGACAAGGTTTGAAACCTGTCCACGGACCTGCAATCAGAATTCTAACGGAGTCTCGGAGTAACAAAACGTACTACTGAGTTTCCGGACGCCGAGATTTTGGCTAAGTCCCTCAGTAACAAACTGCATCATAGGATTCGGTGGATTATCCACCGAAAGCCTCGGCAGACCTTCCGGCACAAATTCTCCAGATGGTGCTTTTGTTACTCAGTCTAATCGATTATCCACCGAAAATCGGGTCGCAGCCGCTCCCAAAGCCGCCGCTCACACCCCAATTTTGGAAGGCCATATCTCCCTTGGTACATGTCTGATTCCGGTGAAAGAACTTCCACCGGATTCTGTGACTCATCAAATTTGAGGGAAAATCATCCATTTGAGGATCCGAGCAGTCCTCCCGGCACCGCACTTGGGAATGCGGAGGGGCAAATCTCAACACCACTCTTATCCTTGTGGGCCACTGCATGTGTACCGGGGCCGACTTGTGTTAGCTGCAATGAGCATGTGGACATGCACGTGTGAAAAAAAGTAAGGACTACTTGAAAATTTTGCAAAAGAAAATGAACCAGACATGACCATAAACCCCTTTGATGTACGAGGGAAACACGCTCCACGTGTCACTCTTCTTGTCCATTAACTTCTTTTGGGCCTGCGTCTTGGCATGGTAGAGCGTGTTATTTGAGATGTTCACACGGGTCCTCTCATGAGAACCTCCTGCAGGGTAGCAGTAGATGCCGTGGATTGTGCTAAAGAGCCTCGTAGATCTTGCGGGCCACCCAACACTTCTGCCTCACTGGATTACTGTGTCCGATGTTGAGGACGCACTTGTAGCCTTTGGCATAGTGTGATACAGTGACGTGGCCGAACTTGCTTGTAATATGAGCATGGAGGAGCAAGCTACATCGCTTGGTTTTGGGTTCAAAACAGGTCACGTGGAATCGCGCTGACTCATTGCAAATCCACTTGAGACCGAAGCGGTTATTGACGGCGTAGTCCTCCACAAATGCGCATGTAGCGTCCATGTTGTCCAATACCATCCCCTCCTTCGGTTTGATACACATCTCCTTGCACTTCTTGGGGGTTTTACATGGTTCATTGTCAAAATTGCCTGTCAAAACAAGCGCATAAGAAGAAATGAAGCACGAATGTCAAGTGCAAGAAAAAAACATTCGGGAGTCATGTTTTCGTACAAACGAAGTAAACCAAAAAAACGGGAAACAAGGCGGGAATTGCCAAGGTGTCCATGTGGGAGGGACGGGAAGGACGCGACGGTGCCCCATGCTATACCTAACCCGTCTTGCTTGTCGGACATCTGGAGACCCCGGGGCATGGGTTGGCTCATGAGGGGTTTGGTTCAATGGAGGAGCGTCAAACTTGTCCAACCACCGTTGAAACCCGTCATAATTCCGATCCCTCTCCAACCAAAACAAAACGTCATCAAACGCGTCTGATGTGTCATTCGAAGGAGGATTATCGGGGTACCACCGCATCACAGGACCCAGAGCGGGGGGGGGAGGGGAGGGGTTTGTTCTCATCGGGAGTTGGTCGCATTGCTAGACGCCACGCATCAAGTTGGGAGGCCATCCAAAATAGCAGGCATTTCGACCACAATCTAGCACGCTGTATATCCCATCTACCTGCCTGAATAGGCTTACCGGTCTGCTCCATGACTTGGTTCACCATGCCGAAGACACGCGGGACATAGCTGCAGTAGCGTCATGGTTGGAGGCGACAGCGACGGCATCAACGAAGACGAAGCAAGTCTACATGAGACTAGATCAAGCGTAGAGGGATAGCGCTGAGACATCGCATCCCCAGCCGACCACAAGAGAATGGTGAAACACGTATGATGAGGGCAATGTCCGTGGAAACGTACCTTCGAGCATATAGCCTCATAGCCTTGCGCATGTCATTGTCGAACGGCGGCAACGTTCTTCTGGGCATGCAGCCTCGTACCCTAGTGCATGTCCAGGGTGAACGACGGTTGCAAGAATGTGATAGCAACATGTCAACGGTCGCTCATGATAGCCTGCCCTGGCAGTTACCACAGGGACAACTGTCAAAACGTAGAGCAGCGCAATCCAGTTGGGCTGCATACCATTCACTGAGCTGGCCAGGCAACTCTTAGGTTCAGCAGCACATATTCATGCCACTACATGAACGCCTGCCACCTCGTGGCCGCTGATGGAGCAAGGGGTGTTTCGATGCAACAATGATTATGTTTATGTTGTCAAGATAACAATGCAGATATTTATTCAGTGGGATGTAGGAATACTAGAATAAATGGAATATGCTGGCGACAAAAGTACATCCCCATTTTCAGAACATAATTACTACATCGAACCTGATACATGTACGTGCATAAGCAATCATGTTGAAGCTGTCAGACGTTTACTTGTGAGATGCATACATGCATGAAGTGTGCATGCACGAAACAAGCTGCAAACCCTATGCAAAAAGTGTAAAAACCATATCAGCTAACCCTTCTACTACAACAGATGCGAGAGTTCAACAATGCCAAAGGGTATACGGGGCTTATTATTCCAACGTAGGGGAAAATGGGGCTTATTGTTCGGAGGGAGGGGCGGATGGGGCTTATTGTTCCGAGGGAGGGGGGAATCAGGCCTTTTCTCTGAAACGAGGGGTATATGGTCACTCTGCCCTACACAGGATTCGGAAGAGTAAGACACCCCTACCCGTTGTCTTTGGAAAACTAACACTTTACGCACGAACTGCGAGGAAAAGCATAGGATGAATTGGTTGGATAATCTAGTTTCCGGCTCTGTACTTGTTTTAGGTGGTGGGCCGTTTAAAGGTCACAAAATTTCAAGCCTTTGTGCTTCCTGACCCATCGAAGCTTAAACAAGATTGAGGTGTTCGATAATATTAGCTGACCTGAAGGACTCGATAATCCTCGTGACACCCGGGTGATATGGCCGTCCATGCGTTCTAAATTTTACAATTGTTTGTTGATGCTTTATTGCCGTAGCTCGAACTTAAACTCTAATCGTGAAGGTCCCACTTGATTCCGCGTCTTGAATGGTCATCTGCCGGATTTCACATGCTGTGAACGTAATGCATAGTTTTTTGGTTGGAGAGAATCTCCCTCGAAATCTTGCTGTTTGCGCGGCCTACGAGGTGAGTCCTTTACGTTAGGTCGGAGCTTGGCGCTGACGTGATTAATCGACGGATCAATCATATGGTTATCGCGGACTGCCACATTCGTCAGAGGTAGCCTTTCAAAAGAGGCGCTCGCCATGTCCTTGTGTACATATCATCGCCGTATATGATGGCAACTGGTCAAGTCATCGTCTCGGACAAGTTTCCCCAAAAGCAAAACGTCAACAGAGGGTAGCCTTACACCGGTCCGTAGCAACACCGCCACGTATCCGCAGGTGTCCGCCACTTCTACAACTTCCATGTGGTGGACAGTGAAGGTGTTGCTAGCGAGGTGCTCTCACACCGGACGGCTTACAAGCTGCACCAAGCGAGAGTTGGCGAACGCCGGCGTGTGCGACAACACTTTTCCCTTCATTTTCGCGATTCCGGCATGCACAAAAGTCCGTCTGGTCACCTCCCTACATGAGCGACGACGGAAGCAGGGATTAGCGACTCGGGAGTTACTGGCGAGTTGTTATAGCTCCGATGCAGTTGTAGGCCTTAGCAACTTTGGCTCGCCTCGCCAGAGGTTCGCGGGCTTATTCGTGGTTAGCGATGACTTCGGCTCGTGTTGAGCTCGCGTCGCCCCCATGACATGGCGAGGGGGGTTTGAGTTGCTGCGGTGTGAGACCACCGAGTACATGGAACGAGGGTCGACATGCTGTAGTTGATGTTTTTTTACATTCACAAACCCTTCAAAACAGGGTTTTCGGGGTGTCTTAGGGCAGGTTTGCACGTGGTTTGCGTTGGGGGTCCGAGAGACTCCCCAGGCGTTGAAAGGGAACGTGCTGAGCCACGATTCTCGGGGGCTAGCATATGCATGAGAAAAAAAAAACCCTAAAGTACCAAATGCAATTCAGGTTATGGTCTGACTTGGGTTTGCATGTAAAAACTCCTATAAACATTGCGGACCGTCACATCTTTACGAGGTGGCCCCTGAAACTAGGCCGGGCAAACTTTTGCGAGGCGACGACTTGACTAAAAGCGACGACACTCAGGGTCGAGGATGGGTATGCATAGCGTACTCCTATTTGAACAAACGACTTCCAAAACATGTGACGGCCAGCGATGACTGCCCCTTTCATCCGACGGGCATCGTGGTTGGTAGATTGATCTGACCTGACGTGAAAGCCTCACGTATTGGGCCGCCCAGACGGCGACATTGCGAACGGCCTGAGGATACTGAAAAATTATTTTCTCACATTTCTTCAGATTAAGTTCACGCGAGATTGTTATTATCGATCTTGCTCGACAAAACGGATCCCAAAATCAAACCATCGTGAGTATTACAAGGTTAGCGAAGCCAATCAGGCCAAAACAAATATTGTAATATTTTTTTGAAGAGTTGAGGGCATGGACCATCATGGCGTCAAAACAACATGTCCATCGTTCAGGTCGGCGTAGAACTTCGACCACCGCAGCCAGGTTTGCACCTCCGGTAAGCCAGGAAAGATGTAACACAGTGAAAATTTCAAACAGAACCAAAATCTTACAGTCAAGAATGAACTGTCGTAATCATTACTTGATTGCGACAGTCCATGGACACTGTTCCGCGACCGACACCAAGAGGTCGCTTCAAATTTGACGCAAACGCGTGAAACAAGCAATGGAAATCGAATCCCGTCGAGCATCTCGACAGGAATTACGGTCAGGAAGTTTCCACCGTTCTTTCTAAAGAAATGCATAAATAATTATGAATAATTAACTAATCATAACTTTATAAAGAAACAACAACGTAGCTTTGAAAGGGCGAGGCGAGCCATGATGACTTGGGCAAGGAAAGATCACTCCGTCGAGGAGGATGGTCATTCAGTTTTTACAACGCGAACTTTTCCGAGCTCGCCGAGACCTTTCGACGCTAAGTCCCAACTTCCGCGTTACATTTGGTATCCGAGCCAGAACGACCGGTGACCTCACCGCTTGTCCTCATCCCTTCGTGCACTTCGTCACTTTGCATGGGGAGAAGTGTGCCCATCGACGAGTGACGGTCGCACTTTGCAGTTGCGCGGGCGGAACGCTACCCGCCCACTACTCCGCATCGACCACTCGTCACTCTCACCCTCCCCAACCTTGGAGTCCCTACTTCGCCCCAACTACTCCAGCCTCCTAAAATCTCTCTCTCTCTCTCTCTCTCTCTCTCTCTCCCCTCTCAACCTCACCTCCTCCAACCGCGAAGTTGCGCCACTATCCGTTTTGCCGTGAGGAGAGACC
>SZWC01016170.1:40536-55492 GCA_023375785.1 Penium margaritaceum
AAAAAAAGGGGGTGAAGGAGGAATTCTCACAAGCCACCTCGGTCCACCTCTCACGAGGTGAGGAGGGTACGCTTTGGGAACCTCGGTCCACCACTCAAGAGGGTGAAGGAGGGACTCCTCAAAGCCACCTCGGTCCGCCTCTAACGAGGTGAAGGAGGGCACGCTTTGGGAGCCTCGGCCCACCGCTCAAGAGGGTGAAGGAGGGAACCTCCCAAGCTACCTCGGTCCACCTCTTACGAGGTGAAGGAGGGCAAGCTTTGAGAAGGCCACCTACCTCCCAAAAAGGGGTTGAAGTGAGGCACACGTTGACTGACAGTGTGTCCTCCACCCATTTCAAAAAAAAAAAAATCACAAAGGAAGGAGGTTGGGAAAAGGGTGACCCGTAGCGAGGCCTTGCAAAAGCAATGGCGGGCCTCAGGACCGGACTTTCTGTGGTTATGGGGCGTCCTCCAAACATTAGCCCACGCCGCTCAAATGAGGGTGCAGCCACTGCCGCCAACTCCAAGGAGGTCATCGACGGTGGCGAGCATGGGGACGAATCCCCAGACGAGCCTGCGGATCAGGTGGTCATCGAGGCCGAGAAAGACATGGACGAAGAAGCTGAGGCCCACGATGCTGCCAGCAAAGGCAATGAGGCCGGAAAGTCTGCATTGATGGAAGCGGCTGAGGAGGCAGATGTGGAGCAACTGTCTCAACGTGCTGATGGAGGCAGTCATGTTGTTTCCCGTGTTGAGGGTGAGGGAGGCCACCGGGCGAACCTTCCAAGCGCCGTGGTGGCAGAACGCGCACTCGGCAGTGCTGCGCGCCGCCTCAACGTCGAAGGCCAACTGGACAAGCTTCGCGCTCGCCTCTCAACAGAAGATATGGATCTTGCGATGACCATCATGGGTGCTATGGCGTACGATGGTGACATGGTACGCACCAGCCTTCGTGAACGGGTGTCCACAACGCAACGATTCAATGAGAGAGTGTATGAAGAAAACGCCAAGATGGTCCGCGAGTTGGCAGCTGCGGAGCACAAGGCAAAGGTGGCGGAGCAGGCACTTCAGACCCTTCGCGCGAAGGAAGCAGCGAACCAACGGGTGGTGCTGAACGCGGCCGTGGGAGCGGCTTGCCATGCAGCCGAGGATGAGGTGGAGCAGATCTTTCAGCGTCATGAGCGTGCAAGCATCGAAAATATACGCAGGGCTGCTCAAAACGCGCTTCACGCCCCGGTCGGCGGACCTGCCCCACGGGCACAAGCTGACGCACCACGGATGAGGATCGCAGCTGCACCACCTCGAGCCCAAAGGATGGGTGCGACCAGCGGCCGCGTGGTACTGGAGCCGGCGGATCGCTACGATGGGACGGGAGACGTTAATACGTTCCTGAAAATTCTCGAGCGCCACCTACGCCTTGCCCAGGCTGACAAGGAAGAGTGGGGTGCCCAAGGGATGCTCTCCCTCAAGCCTCAACCCTTTGAGAAGCTGACAGAGCTTTGCGAGGAGAAGCAGCTACAAACCGACCCGAGTTGGGAGGAGTACTGCGTACTCATGCGCGAGCTCTTTTCCAAACCCGCTGACTCCCATAAGGCGAAGAAAGAGTTGGAAGCTGACATGCAAGGAGGCATGTCTTACATGCAAGGAGGTATGCGGAGAAGTATGCGGATACTTTTCTCAAGACAGCAAAGAAGGTGGACGAGCGTCACCTGACTGAACAAGCCAAGATCGACCTCCTTCTGACTGGTTTGGCCAGCCCGCAGCTTCGGGTTTTCTGCCTCCAGGATGACGGAAAGGAGTGGGAGAGTCTGCGCGCCCTTGTGACACGCGTTTGCAAGGTCTACGAGATGAACTAGGGCCTTTGGGATCGCGATGCGCACGAGAGCCGCACTTCACGTGAGACACCAACTCCAATAGGTGGCGCCGCAAAGCGCTCTGCAGACGCCACATTGGAGCCGTCAAAGAAGTTTCGTCATCACGATGGAGAGAACACAACCCGTAGCGCTGTCATCTGCAGGATTTGCAACAAGGCTGGACATATCGCACGTGACTGTCGTCATCGTGAACAGCAGTTACAGCAGCAGCAGGGACAGCAGCATGGCCAGCAGCACCACGGACCTGGTTGGCGCCATGGCGGTGGCCAGCATCGTCCGAATGGCGGAGGTCAGAACCGTTTCCATGGTGGTGGCCAGCAGCAAGGTGGACAGCGCCAGAGCCAAGGCAATGCCCCACCAGGCCAGGGGCGCCCTGAGGGGGGCCAACGCCAGGGCCAGGCCTTTGCAGCTATGCAACGTCCTAGTGCACACGGTGGCCAGCGTGGACACGGACGCCCTCGTGAGGAGGATCAGGATTTTGAGGGAGGAGCGGCCGGACGCGCTCGCCGCCCCCAGCATGGCCATGAGCAGGATTTTCACGATCCCCAGTAGCCACAAGTGGACTGCTATCTAGGGTTGCCGTGAGTCATGGAGAGGACGAGGGTAGAGTATTCATGTTTTGTGATGATGATCTCAAAAACTTTGAGTTTCTTTCAGCACAATGTTTCTCCACAATCTATGCACCATCCTTGAACCTTGAGTCCCTCTTCCATGATTGCTCATGTCCACTTGTGTATGCAACCAAGGAAAACCTGGAAAACCGTACATGTCTGGTGGTTGCTACAAAGGAAACTTGGTTGCTTGTTTTAGAAGCTGCACATGAGGCTCACACGAGAAATTCTCTAACATCAATCACGGTGGTTGTACCTATCAGTCCAACAATGAACATGTCTGCCTTCAAAGGATGGAAGCTTTTGGCCTCGTTCACAAAGGGACACCGCATGTGGGAACAGATGGATGGTATGATGGAGCTCCGAAGAAGCACTCATGCCTATCGCATTTACCACTTGGAGGGCAAACCCCCATCGAGTCTTTTCCTACGCAAATCCGAGGCAAGCATGACCATGCAGTTTGATGGCAAGCTTGCAGGTGCTCCAACACGTATCCTTGATGACACCGGAGCAGATGACTCCTTTGTGAGTGGAGCATTTGTGCGCACGTGGCAGTTAAAGTACACTCTCCGTACAGGCACGGTGGTTGTAGGTGATGATAGGGAGGTGCCGGTGATCGGTGAGTGTACAGCGTGCCTCACATTGCCCGGCTTCACAACCACTGTTCGCCTAACGGTGTTGGACCTCATGGACCTCTTCGATGTTGTACTAGGGGATCCATGGCTGGTGAGCCACAAAGCGCTTATGTGCTTCACCTCAAGGACATTACGAATCTTTCGTGGATGATGGACTATCACTTTGTCTCCAATCCCCCAGATTCAGCGTCCTGAAACTCTACCCCAAGCCAGCTTCACAGCACTCCAAGTGAAACGGCGGCTGAGGCAGGGCTGTCGGTGTTTCCTTGCAACCCTAAAGGAACTTAATGACGAGGTGGAGAGTGACATACCCTCAGGGGTTGCCACAATCCTCTCCGAATTCTCAGACGTGTTTGAATCTCCACCGGATGGGTTGCCACCCAGGCGTGCAGTCGGTCACACCATCCTGCTGGAACAGGGGGCTTTGCCCCCATTTCGATCGGTGTATCGTTTAAGCCCGGCAGAAAGACAAGAAGCCGAAACACAAATCAAGGAATACCTCAGAAAAGGCTGGATTGATCCAAGTTCATCCCCATTCGGAGCTCCCATCCTCTTCGTGAACAAAAAAGACGGAGGTTTGAGGATGTGCGTAGACTACCGGGCGTTAAACAAGCTCACTGTAAAAAACAGATACCCGCTCCCGCGCATTGAGGACCTATTTGACCAGCTCCAAGGAGCGAAAGTCTTCACGTCTCTTGATCTATCAGAGGGCTACCATCAAATCCGGATCACGGAGGAGGATGTACCTAAAACGGCATTCAGAACTCATCTCGGACACTATCAGTTTCGGGTCCTCTGCTTTGGACTGACAAACGTGCCTGCGACATTCCAAGTAGCGATGAACAACATCTTCCGGGAACACCTCGGCAAGTCGGTGCTGGTGTATCTTGACGACATCCTCATCTTCTCCAAGAACCATGAAGAACACGAGCGACACCTCAGAATGGTCCTCGCGATTCTTCGCAAGAACAGTTTTTTTGCCAAGAGAAGTAAGTGCAAGTTTGCGCAGCCAGAGTTGGAGTACCTTGGCCACGTCATTAGTGGCGAGGGGATCCGGGTGGACCCTCGCAAGGTGGAGGTCGTGAAATAATGGCCTCAACCCAAGAACGTCGGTCAGCTACGCTCCTTCCTTGGGCTCGCAAATTACTTCCGGCGATTCATGAGAGGCTACTCCACGTTGGTGAGCCCTCTCGCTGCCTTGACCCGGAAGGCGAGCACTTGGATTTGGTCTGCAAAATGCACTGAGGCTTTTGAGGTTGTGAAGACGATGCTGATCTCGGCACCGGTCCTTGCACTCCCGGATCCAAAAAAGCCATGGGAGGTCGGTGTGATTCATCGGTTACAGGGCTGGGAGCCGTGCTCATGCAAGACGGCCACCCTGTTGCCTACGAGAGCCGTAAGCTCTTAGATGCACAGACCAGGTACACCACTGGGGATCAGGAACTACTGGCAGTCGTGCATGCTTTCAAAGTATGGCATTGTTATCTTGAAGGTGCCGAGGGACAAATCACGGTGGTCACAGACCACAATCCTCTCATGTACTTCCAGACGCAACCAAACCTTTCACGTCGACAAGCACAGTGGAGTGAATACTTGAGTCGCTTCACATTCACCTGGCAATACAAACCAGGACGGGCTAACGTGGCAGACTCATTAAGCCGAGACCTTTCGACGCTAAGTCCCAACTTCCGCGTTACATTTGGTATCCGAGCCAGAACGACCGGTGACCTCACCGCTCGTCCTCATCCCTTCGTGCACTTCGTCACTTTGCACGGGGAGAAGTGTGCCCATCGACGAGTGACGGTCCGCTTCGCAGTTGCGCGGGCGGAACGCTACCCGCCCACTACTCCACATCCACCACTCGTCACTCTCACACTCCCCAACCTTGGAGTCCCTACTTCGCCCCAACTACTCCACCCTCCTAAAATCTCTCTCTCTCTCTCCCCCCTCTCAACCTCACCTCCTCCAACCGCGAAGTCGCGCCACTATCCGTTTTGCCGTGAGGAGAGACCGACGGGAGGAGGTTGGCCAAACCAGGGGGTTGCTGGACCAGCTGCTTGCGTGGCCAGGAGCTGCTGCAACGGCAAGGGAGGCATTCAAGGGCGAATTGAGAGGGGACAAGCCTCTAAGGCCGAAATTCTTTTTTTTTCTCCACAGCAAGGGAGACTTCCAAGTCAACCCCGGGTTCCAGGGTGGAAAGGAGAAGGGAAAAGTACATCCCCATTTTCAGAACATAATTACTACGTCGAACCTGATACATGTACGTGCATAAGCAATCATGTTGAAGCTGTCAGACGTTTACTTGTGAGATGCATACATGCATGACGTGTGCATGCACGAAACAAGCTGCAAACCCTATACAAAAAGTGTAAAAACCATATCAGCTAACCCTTCTACTACAACAGATGCGAGAGTTCGACAATGCCAAAGGGTATACGGGGCTTATTATTCCGACGTAGAGGCAAATGGGGCTTATTGTTCGGAGGGAGGGGGGAATCAGGCCTTTTCTCCGAAACGAGGGGTATATGGTCACTCTGCCCTACACGGCATTCGGAAGAATAAGACACCCCTACCCGTTGTCTTTGGAAAATTAACACTTTACGCACGAACTGCGAGGAAAAGCATAGGATGAATTGGTTGGATAATCTAGTTTCCGGCTTTGTACTTATTTTAGGTGGTGGGCCGTTTAAAGGTCACAAAATTTCAAGCCTTTTTGCTTCCTGACCCATCGAAGCGTAAACAAGATTGAGGTGTTCGAAACTATTAGCTGACCTGAAGGACTCGACAATCCTCGTGACACCCGGGTGATTATGGCCGTCCATGCGTTCTAAATTTTGCAATTGTTTGTTAATGCTTTATTGGCGTAGCTCGAACTTAAACTCTAATCGTGAAGGTCCCGCTTGATTCCGCGTCTTGAATGGTCATCTGCCGGATTTCACATGCTGTGAACGTAATGCATAGTTTTTTGGTTGGAGAGCATCTCCCTCAAAATCTTGCTGTTTGCGCGGCCTACGAGGTGAGTCCTTTACGTTAGGTCGGAGCTTGGCGCTGACGTGATTAATCGACGGATCAATCATATGGTTCTCGCGGACTGCCACATTCGTCAGAGGTAGCCTTTCAAAAGAGGCGCTCGCCATGTCCTTGTGTACATATCATCGCCGTATATGATGGCAACTGGTCAAGTCATCGTCTCAGACAAGTTTCCCCAAAAGCAGATGTCAACAGAGGGTAGCCTTATACCGGTTCGTAGCAACTCCGCCACGTATCCGCAGGTGTCCACCACTTCTACAACTTCCATGTGGTGGACAGTGAAGGTGTTGCTAGCGAGGTACTCTCACACCGGACGGCTTACACGCTGCACCAAGCGAGAGTTGGCGAACGCCGGCGTTAATGTGTGCGACAGCACTTTTCCCTTCATTTTCGCGATTCCGGCATGCACAAAAGTCCGTCTGGTCACCTCCCTACATGAGCGACAACGGAAGCAGGGATTAGCGACTCGGGAGTTACTGGCGAGTTGTTATAGCTCCGATGCAGTTGTAGGCCTTAACAACTTTGGCTCGCCTCGCCAGAGGTTTGCGGGCTTATTCGTGGTTAGCGATGAATTCAGCTCGTGTTGAGCTCGCGTCGCCCCCATGACATGGCGAGGGGGGTTTGAGTTGCTGCGGTGTGAGACCACCGAGTACATGGAACGAGGGTCGACATGCTGCAGTTGATATTTTTTTACATTCACAAACCCTTCAAAACAGGGTTTTCGGGGTGTCTTAGGGCATGTTTGCACGTGGTTTGCGTTGGAGGTCCGAGAGACTCCCCAGGCATTGAAAGGGAACGTTCTGAGCCACGATTCTCGGGGGCTAGCATATGCATGAGAAAAAAAAAAAACCCTAAAGTACCAATTCAGGTTATGGTCTGACTTGGGTTTGCATGTAAAAAATCCTATAAACATTGTGGACCGTCACATCTTTACGAGGTGGCCCCTGAAACTAGGCCGGGCAAACTTTTGCGAGGCGACGACTTGACTAGAAGCGACGACACTCAGGGTCGAGGATGGGTATGCATAGCGAACTCCTATTTGAACAAAGACTTCCAAAACATGTGACGGCCAGCGATGACTGCCCGTTTCATCCGACGGGCATCGTGGTTGGTAGACTGATTTGACCTGACGTGAAAGCCTCACGTCTTGGGCCGCCCAGACGGCGACATTGCGAACGGCCTGAGGATACTGAAAATTTTTTTTCTCACATTTCTTCAGATTAATTTCACGCGAGATGGTTATTATCGATCTTGCTCGACAAAACGGATCCCAAAATCAAACCATCGTGAGTATTACAAGGTTAGCGAGGCCAATCAGGCCAAAACAAATATTGCAATAGTTTTTGAAGAGTTGAGGGCATGGACCATCATGGCGTCAAAGCAACATGTCCAGTCGTTCAGGTCGGCGTAGAACTTCGACCACTTCAGCCAGGTTTGCACCTCCGGTAAGCCAGGAAAGAGGTAGGTTCGGATTTTCGATGTGTGGCGGAGCACCACACCTCATATGGGAACAGAGCCAAAAGCAGGATCTTTTTTGTCAATTTATCCACGTAGGCCGCCATACCCAAATGTGCACAGGATGAATTGATTAGATAATCATGGTTTGGGCGGTGTCTGAAGCACATGCGTCGGGTGCGTCTGGAGGAAGAGTATTAAAGCTACCTGGTTTCTTAGCCTACCGGAAGCTCCGCCCTGGTAGCGGTAGTCGGGGCCGTACTCCGACCTGAACGGTTGGGCTGTCTCACCTTTATAAAGTCCCGAAAAGTTTACCGTATGGCTCTGAACGTCTTATCTGCACTCTACTTCTATCGGAGTTCCTGTTCTTTAAACCATGGTCGATGCTCATGAGCTGATGACGACTCGACGAGAGAAAAAAGCATATTTGAAAATTTTCAGAAACATCGCGCCCGTTGCAATCGTGCCGTCATCGCTGCCTTCAGGTGGCGGCTCTTATGTTACATCGGAGTATAGCTTAGGTCAGATTGGCCGGCCAGATCAATCTAGCATTCATCGCTGACAGTCACGTATTTGGAGAACTAGCTTTTGGATCTGGCTCGTCATACATACCGGCCTTCGTCGTCCTAGCAAGTCATGGCGACTGGCTTGGTCGTCGCCGCGGACAAGTTTGCCCATGTGTACATCGTCGCCGTATATGGTGGCTACTGATCAGGTCATCGCCTTGGACAGGTTTGCCCAAAAGGTTTGCGATTGCTTTCCTGTTCAACTGTTGCCTCCCCGCATCAGACTCGCTGCGGTAGTGTTGAACAATCCACGTCAGGTTCTCAGCCGAAGCTTCAGTTACGTCAAGCTCCAGGCGAGAGTGCGGAGGCGCAGGTCTCGTCTCACAGACAGGGTCCTCGTTCTCTCTCTAGTGCCGCACGTCCACGAGGTAACTGCAAAGATCTCATTCAGATCTTGTCAGTCCCGGGCTCTCTTCCGTGTTCCATTTGTAAACTGTATTGTTCACTTTGACTTACCGAGGCAAACAAAAGGCCCGTCCAACAAAAGCTAACAGTTTTTTGGGGCTCGGCAACAAAAACATGTCTCTGTACGGCAGTGACTTTGTGTTTATGCAGCTATTGCCGCACATTGAGCTAAGTGTAAACGATCTCGATCTTTGTGTGTAAAAGTTTATCGAAACATTTGGTAAATATTGGCTAAACATTGCTAACGTGTCTTCCTGCGCCAATTGGCTTCAAACTTGCAAGAGAGGATTGCACAACTTTGTGGACATGTCGGCTCCACTGCCAGCGACAGTGGAGATGATGGGTCGACGTAGAGACTTTCGAAATTTGTACAGAAAGCCATTCTGCGCGGAGAGGACTAACCTTCACGCGCCATCGACGGGCTTCGTCATCGCGCCACACCGAAACGTTTGTCGAGCGTCCCCTCGACGGTGGTGGAGAAAGCGATCGATCCTCCAACCTCTTTCAAACCCGACGGCCGAAACGCAAACCCGTCGTCCCCTGGCAAGACACCTGGAAACAGTTGCACTAATAAGTGCTTCAGGTGGCCCTGTTTTATTGACGAACAAGATTAGTCGATCGAAAGAACAGGGATCTTGCGGTCGTCGATAAATGAGCTTCAGAACGATGTGCCGCGGCGGCTAACCGCGGCGGGGAGTGGGCACAGGATCGTTCAGATAACGACAACGGGCGGGGTCTTGCTGCGGCAGCCAAGGATATAGAGGCTGACAGATACCACCGAATTCTCATCATAGCCGGTTGAGAAGTTCAGGTTCAAAATACCAAAATGACTATCGAGTTCACATCTAGGAATACAGACTGTCAGCTGGAAAACCACTGCCAAGGATAGACCCATGGGTTATGCCCATCTTCTGTGTCAACATAAACTTTTCAAATAAACGTGAATTAAAACCCAAAAAATCATCATAAATCCTTCATAATGGTCACCTTGTCTTAAACTAGAAATTACATGACATGTTTTCCCCCATGTGATGATAGGAATTCACATTTTAAGACCATGTGAGCACATTTCTTAAATGGTTCATCTATTTATGCTATCTTGACTTTCAAAATATCATTTTCATGATAAAAATAATAATTATAGCCCAAAATTAATGACAAATTTTGCTTTCATAAGAGACGGCAAAGCCATCCACATTCCTTTTCAATTTGCAATGAATGTCTAGGTGCAAACAAAAGTTTAGTGTAAGACAGAAATTGGGGATTATTTAATTCCCCCATGCTTACTAATACGCATCATGAATCAGATTGAGGTTGTATTAAACTTCATGTGAGGCAGTAACTTTGTGAAGCCCTTATGTTCTTCACAAACAATGAAAACATGTCCTCAACAAAGATTTGAAATCTCCCCAAAATAGAGATTCATTAGAAATCATAATTACACATTATTTTTATAATAAATAAATCATTCTAATTCATGTGATAGTAGACCATCATGCGGGTTTTCATCCGTTGACATCTCCTGCGTTATTCATAGATACACTTGACAATTGAGTTTGAATCTGCACATCATAGGTGACGACCACTCCAATGAGCGTGGACACCATGAGTAATACACCTACGAAGAATCGACTCCCTAAAATTTAGAACATCACTGATAGCACTTGTACGACCATGTCCTCTATGAAAAGTAACAATTGCACGACCAAAGAGCCAAGGTTCATGCATCATCATCCAAGGAGAAGGCAAATTCATGCCAAGCGCTTCCCAAACCTTGAAAAAATCTGAAATTAAATCGCATTGAACCATGTAAATTTCATTAAAATTCTAAAGAAGTTAAATTGATCAAAATACCACATCAAAAATTCAATACAACAACTCCTTTTCCCTTTCGTTTGGAAAAATCAGGAGGATAATTTTGGCCAAACAATTTATCATTTTAACAAAAAAAATTATTTTAATTCACATTTTAATTCCCAAAAAAATTGTTTTAACCTCTTTTCCCAATTATATGATATCATTTTAAACATTTACAATGATTGTTTTTAGAATTCAATACTTATACTTGTTTTGAATTAAATGCATGGAAATTTAACGGAAGAGAGAATTTTCTTAATTCTTGTGAAAACCAATATTGTTTTTGGTTGCCATCTTTGACAACTGAGGTATTCTTGTGTGCATTGTGTTTCTTTCTCTTGGTTCATCAGTGCTGTAGGGGAATTCTTCCAGGATGCGTCAAGAGTAGGTTAAAGCGATGTCAGCAATCTTGGAGCCACGCCATGCAACGTTGGTCCGAGTGTCCATGCGCCTCCTCCTGAGCTGCGAGCCCCGTCACTGCCCCCCAACAGCGGCGTCGCCGTCCGATCCACTCTCACGCCGCCGTGCGTGTGCGTATGCGTGTCTGTGTGTGCCAGTGCGAGCATGGGCGATTGCGGATGACGAAGCCGAGGGGTCATGTTCGATTCTGGCCACGGTTATCAAGATCCTTTAAACACTGGCTGCTTCTTGGAGTTCGCATCCTTACGGGCGATACAGTGTCGCTCAACATTAGATTCTGTCATATTCAACTATACTCCGAAACTGTTTCACTCATATTTAAGCGCGCTCCGGCTCCTCCTTTCAAATGTGGCCATCAAGACGGCCGACAGACGAAGGATCGCAAGAGCGAGCGGTATTGACAACAGAAACCCCGTAACCACTCGGCGATCTCCTAAAGCCATTCTCAGTATTGAAACACAGAAGCATAGACATGAAAGGAGAAAATTAATGTTCAAACACGCCCCAAGAAATAAAGAAGTAAAATCACAATGATAAAATAAAATGGAACTGTATTGAGAAATGTAACTTCCATCAAAGCATATTTTCCCCTAGAATAGATGATTTAAATCCAAATAAGATTGCTTGCCCTTCAATCGCTTAGAAAACTAGGAGAAGCAATCTAAAAATAAATAAAATCAATTTTCATTGTATATCTAATTTAAAAATGGTTTTTGGTGAAAAATTATATTATTTTTAAAATGAAAATACGGATTAATTACATAAAATAATAATGAATATTGAAATATCCCCAAAGGAATTTCAATGGGATGTAGAAATAAATATAAATATAATTTTATGTTAAAAAAATCATTTTAATTGAAAATATAGTAAAAAATTAATAAAATAATCTTTAATTTTTTATTTCAGCTTAAAATAGAATCGATAATGCAAGTATAAAAATTATTCCATTTTTTCAGATACATTCCTCATAAAGGTCTAATATTGCAAATAAATAATTAAAATCAAACATTTTCCCTAAGTTTTGAGTAAGGAAAATATAGTGGATTATCACAATCAGATATTATCTAAAAATTTCTCCAAAATATATTGAGTTTTTAAAATATTATTATGTCTCTATTTATTTACGGAATATTAAATTTCATGAAATTGTTTGAATGCATGATTTAATGGTAAAATTAGATGATTTCATTTAACTAATGTTTTTCCCAAAATACATGTTAAGCGTATTTTAGAAATTCCTCAAATATCATAGAATAATCGAAAATTTTACATTATCATAATTTTAATTATTATTTAATTCCCTCCATGTATTTAGAGTTTTAATGATGATTCCAATTTCTATTTTAAGACATTTGGATTTATTTACACGTTTTCTAGATGAAATAAAAAAGTGCATGTTAGATATTAATTAGTCTCAAGGAGATGTATGAAGTATAATGAAGCAAATTTTTCTTATTTCTTCAATAATGTTTTTAAATGTTTAATTAAAAAAATAAATTTGCCAATTGTTTTTTTAGAAGGGTAAGTAATTATATAATGATTTTGAATCATCTATTATAGGGGAAAATATTATTAATTGGACTTTGAAATCATCAGTGTACTTTCATTTTATTTTATCATTGTGATTTCACTTTTTAATTTCTTGGAGTGTGCTTGAAGAGGAAGTTTTCGTCTTTGATGTCTAGTTTTGGACTTTCAATGCTGAGAATGGCTTGAGGAGATCACCGAGTTGTTACGTGGCTTCTTTCTGAATATTGCTCGCTTTTTCGATTCTTTTTCCGTCGAACGTTTTCATGTCCACATTTGAAGGGAGGAGCCGGCGCGCGCTTGAATATTGCTAAAACAGTGAGGGAGGCTGAAGCGTAGTCAATTATGGCCAAATCTGGGATCGAGGAGCATTTTTGGGCCAATATGGACAGTGAGTCTTAGCTGAGGCCATTTTTCAAAGGATCCTAAAAAATATGGCCAAACGAAAGAAATGAACATGCCGAGGTGTCTCAACGACGGCCGTCGTCGTCCCGCCTGTGGATAGACGTGCTCTTCACTGCTCCCGCTTCGCTCGAGCCGCCTGTAGTCCTTCACTGCGCCGGCTCCCGATCGAATCGGTCCCGCCCTATACGTTCACTTCGGGCTGGCAGGTGCTCATATTCGCGTGGTCACTTGTGTGCAGGCGGGGTGAGCTCTCCACTCGTGTTCGTCATACGTACGCATGGGTTTCTTACTGAATTCGTCATTCTTATGAGGATATCGCTGGGAGATTTCCAAACCCAGCCGACGCCTGTGAGGTAGCGCTTCGCGCAGGGACAGTGCTGGGAGCACGCTGTAGGCCCCGAACGAGGGACTAAGTGTGAGGACTCTGTTGATAGGACCATCCTCCTTGCCTCCACATCCTCCGCACTCAAGCTTGGTCCCCGACCGCCGGCGACCCCTTCTGCCCGTTCCCATCCTGCTCAATCCGCCGCTGCTTCCGCCATGGACCTGAAGCCTCTGCCCCTGGGCCTGCTTGCCGTGCCGCCGGACATGCTCCTCGGTACGCGCGTCGTAAAGCGGCGCGATCTGGGCTCCACCCCTTCTTCTGCCCATCTGTCCGCATTGTCCTCCTCCGCACCCTCCCGCTCCTCCTCTCCCTCGCCTACATCGTCACCCACATCCCTCTCCTCCCCCTGCTCCCCTCTGCCCTCTCTCACTTTCTCTCTGTCTGCTTCCAAGTCGCCTACGTCGTCCCCGCGCCGACTTCGTCTCCGAGACACGGCTGGCGGATGCTCCTCGCCCGTTCCTTCCGGTCTAGGCAGCCGCGCAGCGCGGTCCCGAGACGGTCCAGGTGCGGCCGCCACCTTCCCTGCAACCGCCGGTGTCCCCATCGGCATCAGCGGCGCCTCATCGGGTTGTTCCTCTCCTGCACCCCGCGGCGNCACTGCCGACGACTCTGAGTCGCCCCTCGCGTCGCCAGACTCCCTGCCCGTCCTTTCTCCACCTTGGAGTCACCACTCGGTGCGGCGCGACCCGACGAGGCTCGGTCTCTCCACACCAAGCAGCTGCGAGAGTAGCCCCGACGCGGCTGACACTGGGTGCAGCAAATTCGATGACAGAGGCACCGCCACCGCCGCGCTGCGGTCGCTCGTCCTGTCCTTGGGGAGTGCGCGGTTCGACAGCGGTTCTGACGATGACGAGGATGAAGAAGACGGCGTCGCGGGTCGCGGCTACCGACTCATCGGCGACTGTGAGCCTGACACGGCGGAAGCAGAGGTCGCGTGGCACTCATCGGACGGCGCCGCGAGGAGTCGCGGCTCCAGAACGACACAGCGTATTGCCGCATCTAGCCGGTCTTCCTCGGATGATCTGGACGTCTGGGCGAAACGAGCGCAGCCGCCAGTCGTCGGAGTGCGCGGCTTCTCTGTCGACTCGCCCTCAAGCAGAAGGAGAGACGGTTCGCGGGTAGCACGCGCGGCTCCTGATCCCCCCCGAGCGGATCCGGATGACGCTGACGTTTCAGCTTCGGCCCCTCTATCTGGGGTGGATAGCCGCAGACGATTAAGTGTGTGGAACGCCGCAGGGCAGCCGCCGCAGCCGCAGCAGCAGCAGCAGCAGTGGCGGAGCAGCGGGGGCTCTGGCTGCGCGACCGTCGCAACGGCCGGAGCAGGCGGCGACGGGAGAGGGGCTGAGGTGGCGGGCTGCAGTAAGCACGCCGTGCTCTCCCCTGCTGTGGTGGACCTGCTCGAGCGCGTGCGGCGCCACAGCGACGGCGAGGTTGCAGCGCTGCGCGCCAGCCGCGGGGCGGCAGGATGGGCGGGATCACGAGACATGGGTTGCGAAAGGGCAGGAGGAGGAGCGTCAGCAGCAGCAGCTGCGTCCGCAGGGCGAAAAGGGCAATGGCATGGTCGTATCCCTGGCAGTAGCAACAGCATAATCCGCAGCAGCAGCAGCAACAGAAGTAACAGCAGCCATAGTGGAAGGGTTGGCCCTTGCAACGCAGGCATGAGAGAGGTGATGGTTGAAGACTTGCATGGCGGCATGCCTCCCTGGTGTTCAAGACCAGCAGCAAAGGTCGAAGTAGCAGCAGCAGCAGCGACAGCAGCAGCGCAAACTCACATTGACGCACCCTCCCATGCGGGATCTGGGCAG
>SZWC01016171.1:0-35342 GCA_023375785.1 Penium margaritaceum
ATGAGACCTCGCCGAGGAGTCCAGACAACATAGCGCAGTACTCGGATCGCGGCCTCGTAGTGGAGGTTACGCGGCTCTTGAGAGAACTGGGCCGGGAGGTTGACGGCGAACGCGATGTCTGGGCGTGTCGTCGTTGCCAGGAACATCAGTGACCCGATGACTCGCAAGTACGTGGTCACGTCAACTGGCTCCCCCACGATGGCTGGGTCGGGACTCTTCAGCTTCACGTGGCCATCGGGTGATATGGGTGAGGATGCGCTCGGCACGAGTGGCGAATCCTCCGCAAAGCGGGTGGACAGAGTCTGCACATAGGCGGCCTGGTGGATGTGCAGGACGCCCTGGGAGCGATCATGCTCAATCTCCATGCCCAGGAAGACTCTGGCAGATCCGAGATCCTTCATCTAGTAGGCGACGTGCAGCAAGTCCTTGAGGCGCTGGATGGCAGCCGTGTCTGGCGACGCGATGAGGAGATCATCAATGTAAACCAGAACAATGGANAAAGTCTGGCCTCGTGGACTGACAAACAGTGCGGGGTCAGCGGTGCTACGCTGGAGTCCGCCCCGAAGGAGCGTGCTGCTGATTTCTTCGTTCCAGCACCGAGGCGACTGCTTCAGGCCATAGAGGGCCTTACGTAGTTGCCAGACTCTCCCAGTGTTGTCGTCGAAGCCCGGGGACTGCACCATGTAGAGCTCCTCACCCTCCAGTGAGCCATAGAGAAACGCGTTGCTCACATCCATCTGATGTAGCTCCCACCCATGCGAGGCGACCAGGCTGAAGAGCGCCCGGCTAGTGGAGAACTGGCCAACTGGGGCAAAGTTCTGGTCGTAGTCGACCCCAGGAATCTGGGCAAACCCCTTGGCTATAAAGCGGGCCTTGTACTTGTCCAAGGACCCGTCGGGCTTCCACTTGTGCCGAAAAACCCACCTGGCGCCGATGGTCTTCCGACCTGGAGGAAGGTCGATGAGGTCGTACACATGGTGTTGTCGGATAGCAACGAGCTCATCGGCACATGCAGCGTCCCAGTGTGCGGCCTCAGGAGAGGCTCGTGCCTCGCGCAGGATGGTTGGGTCCTCCAGGCATGCTGTGGAACGGACTGAGAGAGCGTGTGCATCTCGAGCCCCTGGTGGGATGCGCATGAGTGCAGCCACGAAAGCGTGTCGATGCTCGTGATGGAGCATGGCGTAGCCCGGTGCGGAGCCCGGGTGAAGGTCTACAATGATGGCTGAGGTGGTCAAGCCGAGGGCCTTGGTGCCAGGGTCCCCACTCACGACCGTGGGAGTGGAGGAGACACGTGGAGCCACGGGGGGCCGAGGCGCCACGGAGCGTGGTGCAACAGTTCGCACGCTCGTCGACGGTCCGGGTCGGAGGCTGCCGCCTGGGCCACGTGTGTAGCGTGGCAGGGCAGGAGATGGCACTGAGTCCGACGGGCCAATGGAGGCAGACGGGTTGCTGGCCCGGAGGGGCCAGCGGATGCAACCGGGGCAGCTGGCCCGGATGGGCCGGTGGACTCGACCGGGGCTGTTGGCCCGAAGGGACTGGCGGGCACGTCTGGGACTGCCGGACCGAAGGGGCCAGTGGACACGACAGGGGCTGCCGGCCCGGAGGGACCTGCAGACGCGTCTGGGACTGCCGGCTCAGGGAGACCAGCGGACACGACTGGGGCCGTGGGCTCCGAGGGGCCGGCAGACGCGACTGGGGCTGCCTGCTCAGAGGGACAAGCGGACGCGACTAGAGCTGTTGGCTCGGAGGGACCAACAGACACGACTGGGTCTGCCGGCTCCGAGGGACTGGGGGATGTGTCACCCGGAAGCGACAGGACGGAGGACGGACTCACTCCCCCATGCGACGGGATAGACACATACGAGCCAGAGTGAATGAGGTTGCGAGGAAACAGGTCCTCGAAGAAGAGTGCATCTCGGGACTCGACGATGCAATGCCGGGAGGAATCCCAGAAGCGCCAGACCTTGGACTGACGAGAGACACTGAGGAAGGTGCAGGGACGTCCGCGGGGGGTGAGCTTGCCGTCCTACTGTGGGGGCGGGCAGTCACACCACGGCCACGCAACCCCAGACGCAAGCCGGGCGGAGGTCAGCGTGCTGACCGCACCAATGCTGGTAAGGCGTGGACTGGCGGGGGAGGGGACCGTGGGGAATCCGGTTCCAGACCCAGGTCATGTAGGCCATGGCTTCAAAGTAGAAGCCATCGGAGAGACCGGACTCGACCCGCATGGTGCGGACGGCGTCGGCCATGGTATGGTTCCACCGTTCGGAAACACCGTTCTGGGCGGGCGTTTAGGGCACGGATGTCTCATGGCGGATGCCGCGTGAGGTGAGAAAGGTCGTGGCCTCGCCCATGTACTCACCACCGCGATCAGAGAAAAGCGGCGAAGAGGGCGGCCACACTCGCGCTCCGCAAGGAAAAGCTAGTCTTGGATGGTGCGGACGACATCGCTCTTCTGCTGAAGGCAGAAGACCCAGCGGTAGCGAGAGTAGTCGTCAGTGAGGGTGAGGACATAGCGGTCGTGCTCGCTGACAGACTCGGTGGGGAGAGGGCCCATGACGTCCGAATGGACAAGGTCAAGAGGGGCGGACGCAGGGGAGGAAGACAAAGGGTACATGGACCGGTGCATCTTCCCCTGAGCGCAAACAATGCACTCGGTGGAGCACGGGAGAGGGAAAGTCTCCGGGTCAAGGCCCTTGGCCGGCTGGGTGCGGAGCATGCTGTCTACGGTGCCAGAGTGGATGTGGCAAAGGCGGCGGTGCAAGAGGTGATTGTGCGAAGGGCAAAGCGTGCTGGTGACAAACACATGGCCTGTGGCGGCCGACGGGGAGGAAACGGAAGGGGAGGAGGAGAGACGAGGCACATGCCAAAGGTTGCCACGGGCGGTGGCGTGCAGGACAACGAGACCAGACGGACGCAACGACACAGTGCCAACACCACGCGAGTGCACAACGTCCATGCTCATGCGGTCAAGTGCACTGATGGACAGGAGGCTGAGCTCGAGACCAGGGACGAAGAGGACGTCAGTCAGAAAGACGTTACCGGCAAGACCACGGAAAATGAACAACGCCAACACCACGGACAAGCAACACCTGTCCGGAGCCCGTCCGGACACCGGAGACATCGCCTATAGGACCGAGCATACTGAAGGCCTCACAAGAGGCCGTCATGTGATGCGTGGCCCCGGAGTCGATGATCCAGGTCTCAGCGGGGTCCTAGACCGGGGTCGCCAGATCGCTAACGGTCACATGGCAGCAAGAAAGGGACGCGGATGTGGTGGAAGGAGGCATGAACCGAGACTGCCAATCGTCAAGCCATGCAACATCATCATAGGAAGGGGCATAGGAGACCACGGGAGACAATGCGACAGAAGAGGAAACGAGACACGACCGCAAATCAGTCTCAGTCATGCAAGGCGGGGCAGGAGAGCAGGAGGTGATACAACATGGGGAGGAGGGCGCGTCTGGCCGAGCTGGAGCGCGATGAACTGCTCCAACTGATGCTCACGGGAGGACGGCCCGGGAGTGTAGACCGAGTGCGGAGTGACGGCATCAGAGCCCGGGTAAGGGAGGGACAGTGCCAGCGACGGGAACGGAGGCGCCGACGGCTGTGGGTAGTACTGCTGCGGTGCGGGTGTCTACGGGACTGGCGGAGCTGTCGGAGGGGCGGAGCTACTGGACGAGGTTGAAGTGTCAGGGCCAGCAGCAGCGACGGCAGTAGAGGCAAGACGGCGCTCACACTAGCAATGCATGGTGGTTATGACGCGCGCCTCGTCCGTCGGGAGAGGGCACGTGTACCACCCGCGCCCGGGCTGGCCACAGTTGTGGCAGACCGAGCCACCACCATTGGACCCGGTCTACGGCTGCTGCTACTACTATTGCGGCGGACCCTTTCCTTTCTTGTTCCAGCTCTTCTTATTCTTCCCCGAAGACGATGAGGTAGCTACGGCGGGGGAGGCAACGGCCACGGAGGCAACGAAAGGAGAGTCGACGGCAGGGGATGCAAGAGCCTCCGTGCGATGGAGCTCGGACTCCTGGGGAGCTTCCTCAATGCGGAGGAAGAGCTCGTATGCCCAGGGCATGAGGATGCCCTGGGCCACCATGGTTGAGAGGGCGTCCTGGGGGTAGTGCACAAAGACGTCCGCGTATGCGCTGGTGGCATCGCACTCGATGGTGAGGAGCGTGGGCAGAGGAGGTGGAGCAGATTTGCCGAGACGACGAAGGATGTCCTCCGCCTGCTGCCATTAGGCAGTGATTGTCTCAGTCGCCCCCATGTGCAGGGAGTTGAACTCCCGGAGCAGACGGCTGATCTCAGCGTTGCTAGAAAGGCGATGGGGCCTGGTGAGGACGTGCCATGCGGCTGCAGGGTCTGGGATGTCGCCAGAGGTGAAGTTGCCGAGGAAAGGCTCTAGGGCCAGGCGGGAAGCTGGAGGGGTGACTGGGACGAGGGCACGAACGGCGGGACCAGCGTCATACAGCTGGTCGGCCTGGGTGGAGTCATAAGGGAGGGTGTAGTATGCCCATAGGCCCTCACCTTGCGCCTAGATCCAGAAGCTGAGCTCCCAGCTCCGGAACTGTTTGCTGGCCTGAAGTGGCGGCGGCGGCGTCTCAAAGTCCTTCTGCCTGCGGCCGGCGCCCAAAGTTGGGCCAAGGACGGAGGTCACTGTCTACCGCTGGCGCTGAGCCTGCTGCTATGCTAGGTAGTACGTGACAACAGACACAGCTGGGTTGGCGTGCCCTGGAGGGGTGAACGGCGGCAGCGCACTGGTGGCAGTCTGGGAGGCTACTGGCTGTAGCGCTGCAAGCTGCTGCGTCAGGGCGGCCAGCTGTTGTTGAAGAGCGACGAGGGGATCAGGGTTGCCGCCAATGACACCAGTGGGATGTTGTTGTTGCTGCTGCTGCTGCTGCTACTGCTTTTACTGCTACAGTCGCTGCAAGAATGGGGGGGTAGGGGTCCCCCCAACAGAGGAGGACCCCTCCTCCCTAGGGCTACCAGCCATGGTTTGGTCTCCCTAGTTTTTTTTTTCCGTCTTTGAGTTGCTGATATCAGGAGTGGCTTGGGGCGGTGGGAATTGTACCCACCCCTTTGGTTTTCTTCCCCCTTCCCTTTCTCTCCCTTCTTGTTTCTTTGTTGATGACGTCAGCAGTGACGTCAGCAGCGGGGTGCTGACGTCTGCAGCGGCGGTTGTTGGGGCCGTCGTTATTGCTGTTGCTACTGTTGTCGCTGCTGCTGCTGCGGCTGTTGCTATAGCTACTTCTACTGCTGTTGCAGCTACGGTTGTTGCTGCTGCTGCTGTTGCTACGGTTGTAGTTGTAGCAGCTGCTGCTGCTGCTGCGAGCTGCTGCGACTGCTGTGGCTGTTGTAGCCCGCTCCTGCTGTTGTAGGCTACTGTAGCTGCTACGTGCTATAGTTGTTGCTCGCTGCTACTGCGAGCTGCTGCTGCGGGCTGTGGGGTGGGGGATTTTTTTTCTCCTTCTCGTTGTTTTTTTACCTATTATTCCTGTCACAGTGGGCAGTAGCTCGCTGTCTACTACGAGCAGCAGACTACTGCTCGTTGGCAGCAGCGAGCTACTGCTCGCTGGTAGCAGCGGACTGTTGCTCGCTACTCGCTCGCTATGAGCTGCGAGCAGCAGTAGCCGCGACTGGCTGCTGCCAACAGCTGCTGGCTGCTGTTGCTGCTGTAGCTGGCTGCTACTGCGGCTCGTTACTACGGCTGCTGCAGCCCGCTGCTGCTGCTGCACACTACTGCAGCTGCTGTGTGCTACGACTGCTGCTCGCTGTCGCTACGGGCTGCTGCTACGGGCTGCTGCTGCTGCGAGCTGCTGTTGCGGGCTGCTACAAGCTACTACTTCTACCTACTGCTGCTGCTACACGCAGCTGCTACTGGCTGTTGTTGCCATTGCTCGCTGCCGTTGCCTACAGCTGCCCCTACTACAGGTTGCTGCTGCTACGTGCTGGTGCCAGTCACTGCACCTGGGTGACGTTGCAGCGTGCGTCGTCGCCCGCAGGTGTCGGACGCCGCCTGCCGCTCACCTCCTCGCGTCACGCATAGGGGTCACTGCTGCCGAAACAATTTTGGCAGTATTTCCCCAAGCCTTGTGGCCGTGGGAAAAAATCTGACGCTGCCACCAGGAGGGTCAATGCTGCCGGAAAAAATCCGGTAGCATTTCCCCTGCACTGGCGCATATGGGGGTCCGCCGACGTTGTCTAGCACCTGTTCGCCAGTCTTCTGCTGCTGCTTCTACGCTCTGGCTCTGATACTAAGCTGGAAAACCTAGGCAGCAAGTCGGGGCAGCAGCGTTGTTGATGCAGCGTGCGGGCTTCCACGCTCGTTGCGTAAGTCAGCTGAACCGTCAGTCTACTGCTCTAGAGTCTAAGTCTGGAAGCCCTGGGTTTGTTACTTAGAAATGCGCGCGCCAGTGTTCGCGCCAGAAAGCAGCTGAAAACTGAAAGTGACTGATTAGGAATGAAGAATGAGCAATAATGGGAGACCCCTCCAAGTTCTAGCTCCCCTCCACTAGTGTAGAACTTGTTACTCAGCTAACCAGCCAATAAGAAAATAGTGCTAGACCTATTTTCTGGCAGGCAGGGTTTTCTCGGTGAGCCCTGCCAGACGCCCGACAGCCCAAAACCCGGGCGTCGTCCGTTTTGCTTAAAAACTGGACCATACCATAATACCGACGCTGCAAACGCAGTCGTGCAGTCACAATCAGCTAGAAAAATAGCAGCAAAGATTTATGGCTGCCCGAACCCTGGCAGTGCCTACGACAGTCAGTGACGCCAAGCAGGACCACAGAGCAGGAGACATGGACCCTAGACATAGCATGATGATGCAGACGCAATGCCACAACTAGAAACAGAGCTGAGTGCATGGAAACAGCATCTGTAGTGGCAGTGACCGCCGGTGGCTCGACCGCCGCGGAGGCCTGTCGATGGAGCTGAGTGCATCGCCGTAGGAAGTAGGCTTCATCAAACGGTGCGTGGGCCACAGCGCGCGACACTCTAGCAGTGTCAAGTCTCATCGTCAGTCATCTGCATGCCGATGTACACAAGCCGGGAGGACACGATAGAGTACAATGAAAGATGCGCAAAAACCAACACCACTCGTCGGTGCTCCGGTGCCAGCTGCGTCCGCATCAAGGATAGGCTCTTGAAAAACTGTAGGAGGTCCAAGACAGCATCCACGGTGGTGGGGCAGTCATCGGTCAGCTCCGAGTGGGTGGTCCACCACCTGCCGACGCGTCGGTGCCTCTGGGGTCCGCATCGGGGACCATGTCGTCGCGCCCTCCTGTACCGCTGCTCTCCTGGCCATCGCTCGTGACGGGTGGAAGCCACACACACCAACACTCCCCCTGGCTGAGACAACTATCAACAAAATGATGTTTGAGCGAGGGAAAGAAAGGATGGCTGAGGAAACCAATCATAGTGAGCACTGATCAAGCATACCACAGCAAAGGGTCTCCTCATGACAATGGTGCATCCCACCAAGTGCCCGGGTCTCGAGCATGCAAGAAGTCAATCACACACCACATGTCAAACATCATGCAAGAAATAGAGAGAGAGAGAGAGAGAGAGAAAGACACAAGGTCTCCTCGTGACCCCGGAAAATGTCTCCGGGTGTCCGGGTCTTGACCACATCATGCATGGATCATACATGACACATGTAGGCAATGGGTCTCCACGTCACACCGGTAGAAACTCACCAGGTCGGTGGGTCTTGACCAGTATAACCTTGACTCTAGCATCGTGCCGCACCCCTAATAACCTCGCAGTCCTAAAAAACGTGTCAGGCCAAAGCCCACAGACCAACACCCCCCCTGGACTGAAGAGGCTGGCAGCACGAGCAAAGCTGATGGCTGCTCCCAACACAATCCCACAGGAGGGAGCACAACTCCCCCATGGCCACATATCCCTACACTGTAGTAGCAAGGGTGATGACGATGCTCATGAGATGTACTCGCACAGAGCCTCACCCCAGAGCGCCATCGTCGCTGATGTCGTTGTCGCTATCATCGTCACTACTGCCGTCATCTGCATATCTGACTGGTGCAGCGCTTAGGGCCTCTTCCAAGACAATCGCCTGCTGTATGGCCTCCTACTGCTGAGCTGCATATCGCCTAGCGGCCTCTGCAGCGTCGAGGCGCGTGTCGAGCTCGATGAGCTCTAACGCGGAAGCCGACCGGCTGGCTACACCTGCGGCATGTAAGCAGTCAATTGCGGAACGAACCTGACAGTGGACCTCAATCGTGTGTGTGTCGGCACGAGCCAGAGCCTCCCGCAACCTCGCAGTCTCGCCTCGTAGGAAAGAGTGGAGTTGCGCCTGCTCGTCGCACAAGTCGACGTCTTCTGCGTCAGTCGTCGACTCAAGTGCCACCGGGTCACGAAGTGCTGGTAGGGCGAGAGCTCAAGACAATGAGTGGCCACGTAAGTCATCTTGGGCTGTAGGAACGGCTGCTGTGAAGGTACGTGCTGCTCGTGACACACTTGTCGCTCGGCCGTCAGCTACTAGCCGGACGGCGGCATGTGTGGGTACAGCTACATCCGCAGCGATGTTGTGGTCATCGAAGGTGCGGTCAATGCCGTGGTGCTCCTCATGACCCTGGTGTGCAGCCCATCATCCACCTGCTGCTAGAGGTCCGTCTGTCCCAGACGTGCATCCTATAGAGACCACTCAGCTGCCTCAAGACGCCTGTGTACATCCTCCACACACTCCTCGACGGTCGTCATGCTAGAACATCCACGGTGTAACAGCGGCTGCTGGGATCCCAGAGCTCGACCATGAGACTCTGCACGTGCGCCTCTGCTCTAGCCACCACTGCCTCCTGTTCGTCGACCGCGGAGCGTAGGCGCTTGGGTGTAGGAACTGCAGCTCGGACGAGAGTAGCTGTGTCCTCGGCTGGAATCACCATGGTGTAAGCAACACCGGTCAGGGCAGCTAGGAGTCAGAGGTCTGCAGCTTGCTCTGCATCCTCGATGTGGCACACGCGGACGTCTACTGTCACCAAGGGGCCATCCCATACTTGTGTCGCGGCTACTTCAAGAACGGCACCGCATTGGGCCTCTACGTCTGCATCCAACCCTGCGTCGGACCACTCCACGAAGGACGACTCATCCTCATAGAGGAATTCTGCCTCGTCCTAGCGGTCCATCACTTGCTCCTACTGCCCAGCACTATCTGTCAGAACCACATGGGCATCTACTGTGGGCCGAGCATCAGCACCTCTATCACCTGCTCCTTCTGCTTCTCCTGGCACCATGGCAGCTGTCTCCACACTAGCTAACACGAGAGCGCGCACACCGTCAGCGCAGCTCCTACATCGGCCGTCATCATGTCATCCGCCAAGGTATCAACAAACACCATCTCCATCCCCGACCCTGACTCAACAGCAGACCAATCCTCCTCTGACAAAGAGTCTCCATCAAGGCAAATGTCTCCCCCCGCCGAGCTCTCCGATTGCTGAGTCTGTTGTGTAGCGTCATCCGCCTCAACCATCTTGCGCTGTAGAGCAGTGCCCTCACCAACGTCAAGCTCCACAGAGGTCATAAGCAGAAAAACCATCCCCTCCACAACTGACACCTCGGCAGGAGCTATGGGGACTCGACAGACCAATCCGTGGATAGGAGACGAGGGGGTCTCGTCACCTGTGACTCCTCCCATAGTCGTGTTTGATGGTCCTGCCTGCGCAGGACGTGCACAACGAGTAGCTCACCGCCGTGCACGACGACTACACGAACGAGAGGTACGGCGAGGGGCTGGGGGTCCGTCCGTCGGTATGATGCCGATAGCCTTCAAGACAGAACGGAGGGCGACGGATGTAGATGAGAGATCCGGCATACGAGCATTGTCAGAGGAAGGGATGTAGGATCGGGAGGAAGATGAAGATGCAGTGGGAGGTGACACTTGCGGCGGGGTGGCAGCTCGCTCGGAAGTCACATGGTCAAGGAGCTGCTGGACCATGCGCTTGAGGTTCCGGACCTCCATGTGTAGGGCGGCCATATCACCCTCCAGAAGCGATGTGGCATCACTCGGTGACGTATCCACTTAAGGAGGAGGTGGGGAGGATCGTACCCAAGGGGAATGCCACCCAGGAGGGCGCTATTGGCACTGGCGCCAGCCATGCTGCCTATCTCAATAGTACTAGCACGAAAACCGTGAGGAAAAGTATGACTCGTACCACGGCTGCATCGACCACTGTGCCTGTGGCGGCTGCCACGGCTGAGGCTCAGGCACAGACCACGGTAATGGAAATGCCCACGGCCACACTGCGTAGCTCATGTCGAGAGGTGAGCGTAGGTGATAATCTCTCACACTCAAACCCGGTGGTGCAAAGCACCACGTGGAGGGATACGAATGCAGCAACATCTCTCAGACACGCTGCGATGTCATCAGTCACGTGGACAACCTCAGCCATAGTATGTTGATACAATGTTGCGCTCGGTGGCGATGGTGCAACTACCGCAACGTGCGACCTCAAGTCGCCTTCGGTGCCGCTAATTTTGTACCGAGGGGCGTCGTCAACCGATGGCTGTGGCCTCAAGCCAGCTTCGCTGCTGCTGCTACTACTGCTGTGACTCTCGTGGTGGCTGCTGCTACAATGGTTCCCGTTGTCAGATGACGGTAGTGGCCTCAAGCCAAATAAAAAAGATAATTAACCTTATAAAAGAAGAAAAAAAACAAAACTCACCCCCTCTTTTTCTTTTTTCTCTTGGTTCACCGACACTCGGCGCGAGCGGGGTAGGCCTTTCCGGGCCTTACTCGAATGCCCCACTCGAGGACTCCTTGCCCTCCTTCCTTTTTTTCTTCTTTTTTTCTGTGATGGTGCCACCTCCTCGGGTACCCCTACTCAAGGGCCACTCCCCCCTTGTCCTCTCCCCTTCTTCTTTTTTTCTTTGGCTGCCTGGCTCGACCCTTGCGGTGAGCTCGTCAATCGGAGGAGCTTGCCGATAGGCGTGCTCGCCAATCTCCGCAAGCTCACCGCGAGCTCGCCGCGAGCTCGTCGCGGGAAGCTGTAAGGCAGCTTCTTGCCTACCGCAATGGGGGCAGCGGCAGGTGCTGCTGCCGCCTTGGCTGCCCCTGCTGCGCGTGTTGCTGCTTCTATTGCTGTTATGCGTGTGTCTAACTACAACTGCACGCAACAGCAGCTCGCCGCCGCCACTGCTACTGCTGCTACCGCGTAGTACTGCTACTACTATAACTGCTACAGCTGCTGCAAGGCAGTGCTGAGCACTACTGCTACACGCAGTTGCTGCAAGCAGCTGCTGCACGTTGCTGCTAGGCTGCTGCGCAGTGGATGCTGGCACGCTCGTACTGCGTTGTCCTGCTGTTGTTGCACGGCTGCTTGTGAGCAGCCGTGCGGCTGCTAGTGCTGCTGTTGTGAGACTATTGCGTAGCAACTATTGGCACGCTACTACTACGGTGCCCTACTGTTGCGCTGCCCTGATGCCACTGCACAGCCACTAATGAGCAGTCATGTGGCTGCTACTACTGCTGCGCGACGGCTCAACTGTGAGGGTGTGGTTGCTGCTAATCCATTGGTTGTAGTGGTTGCAACTATTGCTGCCTCCTCGGCTGTTGTGGCTGATGCTACCGCTGATTGTTGCTGTTGCACGCGGCTCAAACAGCCACTGCCATTACCAATGTCGCGTGCTGGTGCAGCCATTGCCTCTGTTGCAATGTATCATTGATGGGTCCTCCCAAGACTTGTAGCTGCTTCTGTGGGTGGCACCTCCTGCTACCACTCACTAATGCTACTACTGATGCATCTCTCCTGCACACCAGCGCGAGCTGTGACTCGTGTGCTCTGATACCATGAGAAGATTCTAGGAAGCTTCCTAGCATGCTTGCAACTGACTGGGCGTCAGCGCTCAGTCAGCTCGTAGCGTCAACACAGGTGGGACACGAAATGGCAAGGGTTTGGCTAGACCACAGGACACGGTGTCAAATGTGCTTCCATTAATAAACACATGCAGAAAGAGATAACAAATGACAAGTCCACAGCATAAATACCTACCACGGCTCACAACAGGTGTCGTCCGCGGCAGTGCAAGGTCTGTCCTAAAAACCGGCTGTTTTGGTCGTAACTATGCGCAGACAAATCAGAATGCACACCGTCTCAACCTAGAGATGCAGAATCTCGAGCCGGATGCTATGACTGGTCACACGCATAAGTCTAGCACCGATCGGTGGACCGACAATGCAAAACATACAAATCGGGCTCAAAAGCCAGTCCACCTAGAAAACTCTAGCATCTGCAGAAGAACCGCAAAGCACCCCGGCAAGCACCCAAAGCGTCGTGGCAGCTCTCTGGCAGCTGCTGGTGGATGGAGCCACCACTCGTCGGTGCTCCGGCGCCAGCTGCGTCCGCATCAAGGATAGGCTCCAAAAAAACTGCATGAGGTCCGAGACAGCATCCACGATGCTTGGGCAGTCGTCGGTCAGCTCCGAGTGGGTGGTCCACCACCTGTCGTCGCGCCGGTGCCTCCGGGGTCCGCATCGGGAACCATGTCGCCGAGCCCTCCTGTACTGTTGCTCTCCTGACCGTCGTTCGTGACGGGTGGAAACCACACACACCAACAAACGGAACCCTACTAACATTGCTCGAGCGCATGGTGGTTTGAAATTTATTTATTTACGTTTGCATGTTGGTTTTGTTATTGCAAACGCTATGTTTTTGCTTCGTGGATTCGACACAGAATCAAACGGCATTGGTGATATCATCCACCGAAGCGGACTGGTCCACTTTAGCAGTCCACGCCGAAAGTGGACGACGGTCCAATGGGACAACGTTGCCCCACCCGGGGCGATATGGGGCCGTGTGTCACATGACTAAGTTCAGCCCATTTTGACGTGGACACGGGCAGGTACATTCTGCCCGCTCGACATTGCTGCCGCACGTCCCAACCCATAGGTCGAGTTGGTAGACCGGGTTTGTGTTTCGGACTATGTCATGCAAAAAAGAAGAGTTCGATAGTCAAACCTCTTCTTTGTACCGGTTCGCACTATGAAAAGGTACTATCATGTGTACTTCATGTGCTTCCCCTTTAGTCCACTTCATTAATTATACACCTACTCTCGAACTTTTACTACACCTTGGATGGACATGGACACGGACGGTCACCCGAATGGCCCGGCACATCATGGATTGGGCGCTCCCATAGCGGACCCTGTGGCGGCTCATCGGACATGGGTCGCATTGAAGGAAGAGTGGGAGCGGTATGTAACACGCAACATACACTTGGGCCATGAAGAACCATCATGGACCCTACCTCGTGTGACTCCTGAACACATGGCATGGAACTTGGGAGTGCCCATGCCAAGTAGTAGACCGTCCAACTGTCCCGAGCCATGGGAGCCGTGGGTATGGACTGAGCCTCCGAGTCCGTAGTGGCTGGTGATGATGTTACTCTTGTTCTTTTTTAGGAAATTCATCTCCATCTTGCCCTGTCTTGAGGGGCATGTGACTTTCTGTTAAGGATTTCCTTAACAGAATCTACTCTGCCCTCATTTTTGGCGATTCATGTCTACCTTGCCCCGTCTTTTCAGGGGCATGTTTTTTTTTTTAAGGATTTCCTGTCTACTCTGCCCTCATTTTAGGCAATTCATGTCCACCTTGCCCCGTCTTTTGAGAGGCATATGACTTTCTGTTAAGGATTCCCTATCGACTCTGCCCTCATTTCAAGAAATTCATGTCCACCTTGCCCAGTCTTTTGAGGGGCATGTGAGTTTCTGTTAAGGATTTTCTATCTTGTCTCCCCTCACCTTACAGTCCGATAAGACCACGATTTCGTCTTTTCCTCTGCACATGGCCCATTCATTTCTGCTCACACAGCCATAATTTGACTTAAACATGTCCAGAGAAGCCATACTCACTTAGTATATGCCTTGCATTAGGTTTGTTATTACTAAGACATGAATTACGTGTATGTGACGTCTGTATATTGTATTGCTACTCCTTCGTATCATATTACTGTCACTACACATATGAATTTGCTTCATCAAAATCATGTACAAGGCGACTCCATTGTGGCAACATGTGGTTTGCCTAATGGCTGAACACATCTTCATTGTGCAGCAACACTTGTCGTTGTTTAAATTGTGGTATTTGAGTTAAGTTTGTAGAATTGCTAAAGACCATTTTCTCTGGAAACACATACATGAACATACAGGATGAAAATCTCATTAATAGAATGCCACACTCTAATGACAATTGCATCAAAACACATTGTTCACTTGCATGCATTAATGTCACTTTGATTATGTCCACCATTCACAGACGGCAACTGTATGCTTCATGTCACATTGTTACAAATAATGAACACACATTGCAAGGTATAGGAAGTACAACTTAAACAATGTTGTAATCCTTCATTTTCACATGCAATACAATGGAGAGATATCACACGAGGCAATCCACTCTTGCACAAACACTGGCAAATTGTGCACCCAGCGGATCACATCACAAGCTGCACACGGACAGGCATCTCCACACTCCACTGCATCATAAAACACCTCCTCTTCCTGGCCACCTGATATCTGACCATGTTCAGTAGCCCCTGCAGTCAAGCGCTGTAACCTAAATTCCCCCTAATAGGAACTCCCCTTGACAACCTTCGTCTTCCACTGCTTGAGGATGCTTGGACATGAATGAGTAGGATAGCCTTTTGTATCTGCAAGAAAAGAAACAAACGGAATTATTCAACTTGTACGAAAATGGAAGAATAATGTTTACTTTAGGAGTATGCAACACCTCATGCCTATACGTAAAAAGACAGTGCATAAGTGAAGAAGAAATTACCTTTACAACGCTCCAGTGTCAGGCAATAGGTCAAGGTCAGGCAGCCCCATCTCAGATACGAGCTCGCGGACCATGGCATACTAACGCCTGAAAGCTGCCTCCTTTGCCTCATGCCTTGCCCTCCTGGTCTCCTCATCGGGGTCGTACTCCTCATCTGAGGTCTCGGAGTCTGTCCACTTAGACATGCGGTCATCCACAGGAGCGGGACGGGCGACCAAGACCTCATTGTTCTCCTCCTCTCCTGCATTGTCCTCATCGTACTCCTCCTCATCCTCCTCTTCCCCCTATCCCTCACCATTTCCAAAGTGGTCCTGAGTTAGGTCTCCGTCCACAGTGTCCTCCTTTGTCGTCACTCCTCCAGTACCTGCACTACCAATTCTTGCTGCCGAGTCAGCCGCAGCAACCTGTAGTGTGTGCAGCTCAGCCGCCCGTCCTGCATCCATTTGAGCTGGTGTTGGTGTGAGTGGGTCGTGCAGCGATGTTTTGGGTGTCCCTTCTCGCCACAGTGACCACATATGTGGTTGGCGCACAACATTTTGCCTCGCCGCTTGCGTTTTCCTTTGGGACGTCCTGCTACACGGTCGCCTGGTGCTTGCCACCCCGATACTGGTGGCTGACCCTCCCGGTCTGGTTCAGGCGGCGCCGGCTACAATGCTTTCAGGTTTGCGTCAGGCATGGGGTGTCTGTAGCAGCGCTTCCATGCGGCAACACTGTAGGCCATGTCGGTGTATCCATCTGGAGTCACCCCGTTCTCCAGCAGGACAGCACATGCGTGCACACACGGATGCCGAACTCTTGGTAGCGGCCACAGCTGCACTTATGCATGCGGCTTTCCACCAACCGCGGCACACCCTTGCTCCCTGTGACCATGGCCATGAGGTTCCCGGTGTGCACGACCTCGTAGTCACGTGCCGTCAAGCAGTTGTGCTGAAGGGCTTTACCGGGTATAGTCGCCCACTTCTTCTCCTGCCTGCTGCCCATGTTGCGCATTGCAAACAGCTTCTGGATGAACGGGTAAAGGCTAGCAAAGCAGTAGAACGGAAAACAAAATTTCTTGCCTCGATGATCTGGGCGTTCACAGATTTTGCAACATTACTGGTAGTGTGGCCGCCACATTCTTGTGGGCCGTGGAAGCGGCTCCAGCTTGGCAACGGGATGCCGCCCTCGTCACCATGTCCGAAGACGTACATGTAAGCCCCTTCATTCGTCTCCTACAGATCCAGACTCAATTGTCGTACTCCTCCCGTTTGTAAGCGTGTGCCAGCCGCTAAAAGATGTCGGACGCCATTTTGCTGTAGGTCACCCGTATATTCTCCTTGATGTGGTACGCGCGGAACTTGTAGTTGGCACGTGGTAACAGCTTCGGCATGGCCGCCAGGAGGCCCACATCCCGGTCACTGATAATGGTTGTGCCGCCCTCCTGCAACGTCCAGTACGCGTTGGAAAGCTCGAGGAGGAACCAGTCCCACTTATCTTCATCCTCTTTGCTAACGAGAGCGTATGCCATGGGCACGCTGTTGTTGTTGGCGTCAAAGAATTGGGCAATTAGGATCACCTACTTGTATCTGTTCTTGAAGAACGTGCCGTCTAGCATCATGATGCGGCGCACGTGCGGCCACGCCTTGCTACAGGCACCAGGTGCCACGAAGCATCATTGGAACATCTTCTGCTTCTGCTCTTCACTAACGATCGTGTTTGGGTCCATGCGCATGAGCTGCAAGTGCGACAGCATGGACGTCTCAATGAAACCGGCGGCTCCGAAAAAGTCAACTGGGGCAATAAATGAGCAGTTCGTAGATACTCACCTCTGTGTAGTACTTGGGGAAGAAGGCCCACGATCCAGACTTCTCCCCCATGACTTATTATTAGGCCTTGTCCCGTGCCCTCCAAATGAGTTGGAAGCCCAATTTTTCATGGGTAACTGCTTCAACGACTGCGCAAAGTGCCTTCACATCCGTTCTTGAGTCTCGAGCCACCGTGTCTCGGATACGGCGCGGGCTCCACTTGGTCGTGCGCGCCGGGTTCCCCTCGTCTGCTCGGGGGTGCAGTTGTGCCCATCCACTTATGAGGACAAGACGCAGCTCTGGGGCTTGGTCGACGTGTGGGCACGGATGACCCACTCATTCCCCTCGCTTTTGCAATTGCGGTAGCACACGACAATCCTCCCGGGCTCCGACCTCTCCCACTTCAGGGGATCCGCTATTGGACAGCATAATCTTCGATGGCGCACGGGCACTCTTCCATGGTCTGGAATTTCATGCCCCCCGGAAACTAAGCCCCGTCTCTGTCGTCATCCTCGTTGGAGGGGCCTGCACACCAACGCCAGCAACACGTTCAGTTCAAGTGTTCAGAGATGATGGAAACGTGTGGGACACTCTGACGACGCTGGCGTAAGACTGTGCAAAGATTTTTTGTGCTCGTGCGGTGGGCGGTGATGTTTGCAAGATTTCAGACTTAGTGTCGTGGGGTGTTCCCCTAACAAACACTGCAAACCAAACAGGGGACGCACCATGGCGGGAGACCATCAGGGATGTGGCATGTACCACTAGGCGGGTAGTACCGTTTGAGACGGAATCGTACAGCTTTACCACCTTTGTACCTGACAAGACCGGGTTCAGGGGATCCGGGGGTCGTGGATGCCAACAGCGTAGCTTCTTGCTGTGCCTCCCATTCGTCACGCCCTCTCATGTTTTCATCCAACTCAAAGAATGAACAGATGTGCATGGGGTCAACATAGTCCACGTTTGTGTCGGCAACCATGGGATCCAGGTATTGGGGACCAGGCGAAAGTTGCCTGCGCACGCTACGTGTGCCGTAACGGTTTGACGGTCTTCGCTCGGCAAACCAAGCGACAATGAAGCCTCCATGCGGCCAAAATGAGGGCATGTTGGAAATGAAATCGGTGATTAAATATGTACCATAACCCCATGACCCAGGCTCGTCGGGTGCGAGAATGTCGGCCTGCACCATGGGCACGACACAAGAGCGGGACATGTTCATTCGGGCTGCCTTGGCGTCAACGATACAACATGCAACGAACAATGACGAACAACCCCTGCCAGCTCCAGGGCGTGGAGTGGCCTGACTGGGGTGCACTCGACCGCGGTTGGAGGTAGAGGGGGGGGGCTGGCATGCATGACCGTAGTCGTCCACGCATTGGTTAGATTTCATGCCACCGTGGCCGCGATGTACGTGGACTAGATTGATTGACGTTTCATAGGTAGTGTGTTCATGTGTAAGTGGGACCCCTATCAAATGCTATTGTCCACGATGAACAATTACAGAGTATCTAGTGTGAAAAGAGGTTGCAAATCCCTCCACAGTCCTTGAAGCTAGGCAGAACAATGATGAAAGTGATATTGTCGACATCTGACGCACAAAAAGTAGGGGTCTTCCTACTCATATTGCAAAAGAAAGGCGTGAACTCAGTTACTTCTAAACTTACCGTAGCCGAGAGTGACAAAGTCTGGACGGCGGACACAGTGGACCAGTTGTCCAGATGGATGTGCGGCAGGTTTCCATTTAAAGTGATTTGATTCAAAATAATCCGCTGCCCATGGTTTCGGTCAATAGATACTTGTTGTCCATAGTCGAAAACGACATGACAACGGTGTCCATGTTTTTGAATGTCCGTTCGAAAACGGAATTCGAATTCGCTCTCGAGGTCGGCCGTTGCCAACCTTGAGAGCAAAATCGGCGACTTCTGACACCGGCCTCACCGATGTCAGAAGTCACCATGTTGCAAGTTTTGGAGTTTGCAACTGCGAACTCCAAAACTCGCGACAAGGTGCGCCGCATCTCGCAACCCCCCCCCCAATATTTGACAAACCCCCTAGTTACACTGGGGGGTTTGGGTTTTAGTTTTTTGCTTGCCTGGGCATCTGCCGGGCCCCGCGGTAGCGGGGCCCGGCAAATTCCCTTTCTTCTATCACCCGTGCGCCGCATCTCTCAAACCCCCCCAGAAACAGCCAAACCCCCTAATTAAACTGGGGGGTTTGGGTTCTGTTTTTTTACTTGCCCGGGCAACTGCCGGGCCCCACGGCAGCGGGGCCTGGCAGTTTCCCTTTCTTCTATCACACGTGCGCCGCATCTTGCAAGCCCCCCTTCCCAATAACAGACAAATCCCCTAGTAACACTCGGGGGTTTGGGTATTATTTTTTCTTTTCCCGGGCAACTACCGGGCCCCGCGGTAGCGAGGCCCGGCAGATGCCCAGCGTGCGCCGCATCCTGCAAACCCCCCCAAACCTACGACAAACCCCCTACCTTGAATGGGGGATTTGGCAGGGTCATCGCGAGCTCGCATGGAGGTTTCGTCGTGAAACCCCTCCTGCGAGCTCGCGATGATGGGCGAAGTTAGACTTCGCCCTTGAGGTCGAAATACACGTCAGATATGTTAAATACATGAAATGTATTACAGCCGTGCCCATTTTTGCCCGGAAAGCGAAAAACATAGGCATCGGTGTCATGTCAGTTTTGACTATGGACAACGCGTATAAATCGACCGCAACGATGGACATGTAACAACTCCGTCCAAGTGATTTTCACCAATATGCGGTATAAAATGTTATCGTCACCGTGCCCCCACTTTTTAAAATGGGGGCAACATGTTGACAATATCTCATCCGTACTGAGTGTCCTAGCCATGATTCCAAGGAGCACAAGAAGTGGGGATGACCTGGCCATTTATTTCAAGAATGGGAGCGACGTAGCCATTTTTCTCAGATGGGGGGCGTCTCAGACATGGTCAAGCAAGAATAAGGGCAACTTGTCAATCCGCCCGGGAGAATGGTGCCAAGTGGATTGGGAGATGGCACAATTCCGTTGGACGAAGTTGTTGTATGCCCATCGTTGTTGTCGATTTATACGCGCTGTCCATAGTCGAAATCGACATGATAACGATGCCCATGTTTTGCGCTTTTTGAGCAAAAATGGGCGCGGCTGTAATATATTTCATGTATTTAACATATTCGACATGGATTTCAACTTCGAGGCTGAAGTCGAACTTCGCCCGCCGTCGCAAGCTCGCAGGAGGGATTTCGCAGCAAAACCTCCCTGCGAGCTCGCGATGACCCTGCCAAACCCCCCATTTAAACTAGGGGGTTTGTCGTAGGTTTGGGGTGGTTTGCGGCGCACGCTGGGCATCTACCCCAATAACGGACAAACCCCCTAGTTACACTCGGGGGTTTGGGTATTATTTTTTTTCTTGCCCGGGCATCTGCCCAACCCCGCTACCGCGGCGCACGGCAGATGCCCGGGCAAGGAAAAAAATGAAACCCAAACCCCACAGTGTAACTAGGGGGTTTGTATGTTATGGGGGGGTTGTGAGATGCGGCGCACGTGTGATAAATGAAAGGGAATCTGCCGGGCCCCGCTACCGCGGGGCCCCGCAGATGCCCGGGCAAGTAAAAAAATGAAATCCAAATACCCCAGTGTCACTAGGGGGTTTGTCAGATATTGGGGGGGGGGGGTTGTGATATGCGTGTTACCCTGTCGCGAGTTTTGGAGTTCGCAGTTGTGAACTCCAAAACTCGCAACACGGTAACTTTTGACATCGACTCTGTCGGTGTCAGAAGTCGCCGATTTTGCTCTCCAGGTTGGCAGTCGCCGACCTCGAGAGCAAAGTCGAATTCCGTTTTCGGACGGACATTCAAAAACATGGGCACCGCTGTCATGTCGTTTTCGACTATGGGCAGCGCGTAGAAATCGACCGAAACCATGGGCAGCGGATTATTTTGGACCAATTCCGTTTTACCCAATGTTTGGGCATCCGAGTATTCTCCTTGCCAATTTCCGCACAAAAAGAACACGGTACTGAATTTTCACATAAGATGCATACTTTACCCACTTTTCTCGTGGCACACGAGATCATGCGCACCACGCCCACTCTTAGGAAGAAATACATGCTACACCGATCGACAAGAGATTATTCTGCATAAGTGGGTAAGAAACATCTTTTACTTTACATTTTGACTTTTTCAAACGACATTTCACTTAGTATGAAACTAATGCAGGTCTTCCATTATAGGGAAATAACATTTGTTGTACTTTGAGACATATGATCGTGTTTTTGGTGCATAAACATCGGCCTACTTTTGTTATACCCATTATTTGGACCTCCAAACATTCTCCAGGCCATTTTCACACAAACTGAACCCAATACTCACTTTGCACACAAGAATGCTTCTTATACCCACTTCTCCTGGAGTTCCCTAGATCTTGCGTGCCAGGCCCCAACGATTGGAAGAAAAACACGCTACACCGGTCACATGGGAATCGTCGTACAAAATTGGGTATCCAATGATTCATAATTTGATTTTTCTCATTTTATCGATAAACATTATTTTAGTGCATGTTCATTGTTCCTTGACGTGACCACATATCATATGTTTCTTCTTTGGATGAATAGCTCAGATACCCATAAAATGCAAAGTGTGAATCTCATCCACCCGTCGTTCAGAAGAAAACCAACGATCCACACGTAGTTCGGAAGAAAGGCAAGTATCCACCCACCATGCGTTACAAAAGCAACCATCCGACCAGCCTCCGCAACAAAATCAACCAGCCGTCCACCCCTTTCTTCATGCTCGATCACATGATGTGTTTTGGACCTGACACGGAAAAAAGTGCAATGGTGCATCCGTCCGAGACATAGTGAGTGACAAAAATCATGTCATGCATCAATGCTACATTGTATGTGGCGGGAACATGACATCTGTTTTAGCGTTTATGGGTTCCTCAGGAATTTTCTGTGTAACGTTGGCATATGCGTTATTTTATGTACGGTATTGTCATATGCGTTATTTTCTGTGCGACATTGTAACATGCGTTTTTTTTGCGACATTGTCATATGCGTTTTTTTTTTCTGTGCGGCATTGTCATATGCGCTATTTTGTATGTGACATTGGCATATCAGCTATATAGTTCCAAAAACTGGGTACATCGTGACCAAACCCTTCTTCTTTTCTGACAAGTAGTCGTGTTTTTGGTGTTTTAACTGATGGGAATGTCATTTATGTTTTCTAGAGAATGTTTTGTTTTGTTCTCAAACATGTTGTAACAAACGGATGGGAAACTTTGTCCACTGGGCCAAAACCGCAGTAGTTGAGGGTCTCCAACCCTCAATTCATCCCATCCGTCGCCCACAGGCCAGGACCCACGTTCAAGCCACGTGGCACACCTCGCGCTACATTCATCCCGCACAGGAATGGGCTTGCCCTCGGTGTCCACAATGGGTGTCAAACCCCGGCGCTCTGATACCAAATGTAACAAACGAATAGGAAGCTTGGTCCACTGGGCCAAAACCGCGGTAGTTGAGGGNACCAGCCGTCCACCCCTTTCTTCATGCTCGATCACATGATGTGTTTTGGACCTGACACGGAAAAAAGTGCAATGGTGCATCCGTCCGAGACATAGTGAGTGACAAAAATCATGTCATGCATCAATGCTACATTGTATGTGGCGGGAACATGACATCTATTTTAGCGTTTATGGGTTCCTCAGGAATTTTCTGTGTAACGTTGGCATATGCGTTATTTTATGTACGGTATTGTCATATGCGTTATTTTCTGTGCGACATTGTAACATGCGTTTTTTTTTTGCGACATTATCATATGCGTTTTTTTTTTCTGTGCGGCATTGTCATATGCGCTATTTTGTATGTGACATTGGCATATCAGCTATATAGTTCCAAAAACTGGGTACATCGTGACCAAACCCTTCTTCTTTTCTGACAAGTAGTCGTGTTTTTGGTGTTTTAACTGATGGGAATGTCATTTATGTTTTCTAGAGAATGTTTTGTTTTGTTCTCAACCATGTTGTAACAAACGGATGTGAAACTTTGTCCACTGGGCCAAAACCGCGGTAGTTGAGGGTCTCCAACCCTCAATTCATCCCATCCGTCGCCCACAGGCCAGGACCCACGTTCAAGCCACGTGGCACACCTCGCGCTACATTCATCCCGCACAGGAATGGGCTTGCCCTCGGTGTCCACAATGGGTGTCAAACCCCGGCGCTCTGATACCAAATGTAACAAACGAATAGGAAGCTTGGTCCACTGGGCCAAAACCGCGGTAGTTGAGGGTCTCCGACCCTCAACTCATCCCATCCGTCGCCCACAGTCCAGGACCCACGTTCGAGCCACGTGGCACACCTCGCGCTATACATGTGGTCGTTGGTCTTTTGTAGCAGTCACACTCACACGACCATGGTCGTCCACGGTCATGTGCTGCGCTCGTTTCCCTAGCGAGAGAGCAAAGCGGTCCTTCGACTGGGCCTACCGGTTCTTGTTTGACATGTCTCGGGATGAACGGCGGTTCATCCTGACACAAGTCAATTTGGAAAGAGAGCAAGAAGGGTAGAGTCCATGAGCGACATGTGGGAGGGAGGGCGTGTCTGCGATGGAGGGATTGAGGCCTTGGGTGGGAACGAGGGCGAAGGTGGGTTCAAGGGCGGATGTGCGCGCCCAGGGGGGGGGGTCGGTGTCGATACTGATATCGACACCAAAGCCGCGATATCGGCAAGCAGAGGAGACCCTTCCCCTGTGCCGAAATCCATCGACAGTGGCCATCGATGGTCGATGTCCGCCGATAGGTAATTATGGAGATAGAAAGGGATATTCAAAGAAATAGAGAGAATTTCTGGCAGAAGGGGAAAGAGACATGGGGAGAGGTAGAGTACTGGACAGAGAGAGATAAAAACTCTTACAATTGAAAAATACATGGATGGAGAACAAGTTATGGGAAAATGTAACGCTTTCAATCAATTTCACCTGTTACTTTACAAAACATCAAAACATATCCATGTTGTCCCTCCATCTTGGATTGGTCTAAGCAAACTTTCAACCGCCGAGTAGACCGTGGTAGTGTATTGATCTTGTCTTCATACTTCGACGGAGTATCGCACTGGGTATGCAAGGTATAAAAGTTCTCTTCACTCAATTTTTTTCGCGGTGGAAATTTGGCAGATTATTTTTTTCAAGGGTGTGACCATATACCCACCGATTTCATAACTAAACCTCCCATATCCATTGAACACTCTTTAACAACCCCATTTCCAGTGAATTTTAACTTTAACACTGAAACATCAATAGGTCAAAGAAAAACAACGACGTATCCAGAAAAGCGCGCGAACACCATGACGACGTTGCATGAAATGCAAGGTCGGATTGATGATGTCATCAGGCCCCTTGACAAATCACAAGCCCCACTTTTGAGGTGTTAGTGATTGTTTGAGTGAGGGGCTTGCATGGGGTCCACGTGGGGTTTGCGAGAGGAGTCCGAGACACCCCATGCATTGAAAGGGAATCTGCTGGGCCCTACTACCGCGGGGCCCAGCAGATGCCCGCGTTAAAAATAAAACCCTCGATCCCAAATTCAATTTGGGGTTGGGTTTGAAGGTGTTTGTCTTGCAAACATAAGGTGTTTTGTGTGCCATGAAAAAAAAATCTGGTATGGGTGTTTTTCGCTCAATCGCAATCGAGCAATGACCTTTTTTTCATTTTTTTTCAACACGAAAACCCCCTATTACGATGGGACGGAGTTGTTATATGTCCAACGTTTCATTTGATAAATCCCCGGTGGCGGAGCTCTCACAGCCTCTTGGTTCCCATCGGACGAGAGTGACAACGACTTGACAGATAGTCCGTGCTTGACGCGACAGACACCCACCGCCGACAACGACGATACACCGCCCCCTACATTTGACAGGACCCCACGCCCGCGAGCTGGGGGTCCTCTCAGGATTTCCGGTGTAGACGGGCGTGTGCTCTTGACCAAGGGCCTGCCTGTCGGTTCTGACGATGAGGCAAAGGCAGCCAACGCCAATGCGAAGGCTGCTGCCACCCGCATCTTGGACCCCACCCCACATGCTAGCCCAAAGAAGCGAAAGGCTGCGGTGGACTTCCTCGGTGGTTCAACATTCGAGAACATGGCCGTATGCAAAGTCGCAGTGGAAGAGTATGCGGTTCACAACCGCATGGCGCTGAGGTGGTTGAAAAGCGACCGCACTCGCTTTGTGGCGTGGTGTAAGCAGTATGCGACAAAGAAGTGCCCGTGGATCGTTCGTGCCGGGTAGAGCAAGAAGTCCGGAGCAGTCAACATCACGTCGTTTGTGGATGGCCATCCTTGTGACCCCGGTCTCGGCCGGAGTAACCCCGTGCACTCCACAAGGTGGGTTGCACGACAAATTGAGAGCACCATCGCGAAGGACCCATGTGTGAAGCCCAAGGCACTGCAAGCGGTCGTGACAGAAGCGGCCAATACAAAGGTCCCCTACACCACCCTTTACCGTGCGAAGAAAGTGTGCTTGGAGAAGATGTACGGCAAGAAGTCGGACTCATGGAGCATGTTCCCAGGTTATGTGGACGAGGTACGTTATCCCGCAGTGGTTTAGTCTACACGATTTTCAACAACTCAGGTACGTCATACTTTAGAGACTGAACATGTAGACTATGTTGTCTCATGCAGGTGTTGAGGGTTGACTCGCTGGCCATCGCCAAAGCCGAGAAAGACCGTGTCACGGGCACCTTTGACCGAGTGTTCATCCCACCTGGGGCCTACAGGAGAGGTTTTGAGAACACCAAACGGGTCTTCGTCACGGATGGGACACATCTAAAAAATGGCCACAAGCAGGTAGTCCTCATCATGCAATTCTTTGACGCAAATGACAACGCCATGCCCGTTGCGTATGCCTTGGTGTCTGGGGAAGATGAGCGCAGCTGGAGCTAGTTCTATGAGTTGGTGGCAGCAACGTACCCCGCGGCCGCACAACATGGAACAACGGTCATATCTGACTACAAGAAGGGACTGGCCAACGATGTCAAGGCCAAGCTGCTTGGGGCCACCCACATGTACTGCACGTGGCACCTTATGCGCAACGTACAGTCCAAGTGCCAGGGTAGGTCGGGTGCACTATTCTGGAACCTGGCGCACATGACGATACAGGCGGACTGGGACGCATGCTTGGCAGAGATGCGGCACACAGTGCCAAGGGCAGCTGATTACCTGCTGGGCGGGAATGGAGAGCCCGGCATCCTAAAGGAGCACTGGAGTAGGCTGTTCTGCCCGGTTTCTCGCGGAGGGCATACCACCAGCAACGCCATGGAGTCTCTGAATGGCAAGCTGGTGGAGCTCAAAAAAATGTATCCGTATTTTTGTTTCTTGAACCTACATGTCTTTGTGTAGTGATTGTGGCACATTTGGCGCAGGATGGCACACGACGCCGAGGGCAGCGTCGCGCCTGCGTTGTACCTCAAGGTGAAGCAAAACTGCGACTGCAGTAGAGAGTATTCACTCAACCTGGATGGCGACGAGACGGGACCATGGCACAGCGGCACAGCCACACGTCGTAACGGCACTCCTCGCGACGTCAACCTCACCACCAAGGACTGTTCGTGCGGGCATTGGTGGGAGTATGGGGTGCCGTGCTCGCACGCGTGCAGCCTACTGCTGGAGAACGCGCTGAACCCCGTAGCGTACGTTGATTTTGGCTACCTGAACCTGAGTTACAAGTGGACATACAACGCCCTGTTCCCATTGCGGAAGGTGCGGCAGCTGAAGCCGGCAGAGTCTAATTGGAAGCAGCCAGGCCCAAGTCGTGGGCGCGGGCGGCCAGCCACCGTGTGCTTGGAAAGGTATGCAAAGATGAAGAAACGGCGCATTTGTGACCGTTGTGGAAAGCAGGGCCATGTACGGCGGGCATGCCTGAACATGGAGGCCCCAAGCCCCGAGAAGATGACGGCCGCACGCGTCTCTGAGCTAGACGCTAAGCGTCGCATGCGGGCCTCCTGCCGTACTAACGTGGATCCCATGGGATACTTAGGGGATGAGGCAGATGATGCACCCCCTGTTGAGGAGGAGGCGGAGTCCAAGGAGGAGGAAGAGGAGGAGGAGGAGGAGGAGGAGGAGGAGGCGCATGACGAGGAGGGAGGGAGGGAGAAGAGGAAGAGGAGGAGGGGGGAGGGGAGGCAGGAGGTCGTCGACCCTGTCTTTGTGTCCACTGACGAGGAAGGGGTCAAGCACCATGATGCCGAAGATTGCAAGGAGGCATGGATGGCCTTCCATGCTGAAGGGGACAGCATCAACCGCTCCTTTGGCCTTTGGTGAGGGTTTAGGGTGAGGTTGTTTTCATTGCCATTACTCTATTTGAACTCTGCCTTCATCTTCATTAATGATGTCTAACACTGTTTTCATTCCATGTGTTTGCTTTGCACAGATCACCAATGTCCACTCATTGAATAGGAGGTGCATGCCAGATCACATGTGGCCCGTGATTGCACTCCTGTAGTAGATTAGCTTTCAGCTCTGGTGTACTTTGGTTAGTACTGTTGATCAACTCCGCTTGACTAAGAGTTGTAATGCCGAATGCCTGAGCTCGTGTAATCCTCCCTTCCCATGTCAAAATCAGCCCAAATTCTTCTTTTGGTCAAATAATTCACAACCAGTAACCACACATTGGACGTTTGCTTTGTTGAACTATGCATCTTTTGTAGTCCAAATTTGCAGTAAGGTGCAAATTGTAGTGCACAATTATGTCCTAACTTTTTTTTGCACTGTATGTACCTCAAGCAGCTACCAAGTATACATATACATTGTGCACACGTTCATTTTTTTTTTCTATTTGCGAGAATTGTTTGAAGGAACCAGAAACATGAGTTCATATGACGAACAAGACTTGACCGTCATGTTCCTCATGGGAGTTGGTGCGACATTGGTGTGTCATAAACTGTTTTCCTATTTGTGGCCACCAACAAGAACAAGATATGTAGGCATGTGCCATTGTATAGTGACACACAACGACACAAGTCAACTGGATGCCTACACGACTGAAGTAGTGGCAGAGGAGAGTCATTGGGAAGATGCCTTCTACGAGGGAGGAGACGAAGATATGGACACTGTTGATGCCAATGAGGACAAATTCTATGATGCAGTGGGATGTCAAGGACGGGATGGATGTGGATGCGACTTGTGCCACTGGCTCTGGTTGTGTAGTTTCCTGGATCGAAAGTGATTAGATCCAGAGTGGGTTGGGTAGTACTTCCTGAAATGAATGAACAATGGCCATACTTGGGTCATGAAAATTACTCCCATGCCCATAGTAGTCACATGAATAATACTGTCGTGCCCATAGCTGTCGATGAAATACTAATGATCTGCCCATAGTTGTCAATTACCTCTTACTTTTGTGCCCGGAAATGTGACCAAAAAAAGGAACTTATACCCATATTTCTCATTGAAATAATAGTTCCATGCCCATAGTTAGATACCCAATCATGTTTGTGCAATTAAACTCGGATGCCCATACATGTGACTGAAATATTACTCCCATACCCAGAAATGTCAATGCAATGAACCACCAAAACCCATAGTTCGCACTGACATAATACTCACATACCCACAATTGTCAATGAAATAAACCTCAGAAGCCCATACTTGTCATGAAGATAATACTGACATACCCACAATTGTCAATGAAATAAACCTCGGAAGCCCATACTTTTCAGTGAAATTATACTCGCATACCCATGATTGTAAACGCAATTAACCTCGGAAGCCCATACTTGTCACTGAGATTATTCCCGCATACCTCGAGGTTTTAGAGCAATAAATCTCATATGCCCATATTTGTCACTAAAATAATACTCGCATACCCTGGATTGTCAATGCAATAAAACTCTCATGCCCATACTTTCATCGACAAATACCCACTACGGACTCAGTGGCTCGGTCCATGTCCGCGGCTCCCATGGCTTGGGACAGTTGGGCGGCCTACTACACGCCATGGGCACTCCCAAGTTCCAAGCCATGTGCTCCGGAGTCATAGGAGCTCGGGCCCATGCTGGTTCTTCATATCCCAACTCCCGGTGGCATGCTACGTTGCGGTCCCACCGCTCCTTCAATGCGACCCATGCCCGATGTACCGTCCGGGGGACCGCTACGAGAGTACCCCATCTATGATGTGCCGGGCCATTTGGACGGATATCTTTGTCCATGTGGATCCAACGTGTGAGTCAAAGTTTGACAGTTGGAGTAAAGTTATCGCATTGTACTGACGGAGAAGCACTAAAATACACACGTTAGTACCCGTTCATAGTACGAATTGGTACAAAAACCAGGTTCACTAGTTGAACCTGTTCGCGTGACCCTGAGTGGATGTCGGCACATGCCACTGATATCCGTTGATGGTGTGTACAGCATCGGGAAATTCCACCGTAGACAATATGTGATTGGCGATGGCCGCGTCCATTCGGCATGCATTCATTGGCGACGGCAGGTGAAGCCTCTTCTGTGCGAAGCATAAACGTCGGCTACAGCGCGACGATATCGGTCCACGTGCATGGCAAGGACAAAACAAAGCAGAGGTTGCAAAGCCAGGCTGGCAACATGCGAGGTTTGTTTACGACATGCAAGACCATGAAGACTGAATACTTCGAGAGAGTAATGGATACAATAGACATGATTTTCGTTTTTTTTTCTCACACAACAAAAACCATGGGCACCACTGTCATATTGTTTCTGACAATGGACACCGCATGCATGCCGGTTTCGACTGTGGACACCGCCGTCACTTCGCTTTCGAGTATGGGCACGGCGGATCTATCGACCAAAACCATGGACTCCAGAGTATTTATGCCCATTACGGCATAGGATTTTATGTTTTGCGTGGGCGGAGCCCGCGCAACACATACAAAACCCTAGATCGTAATAGGGGATTTGTGCGTCGGAAAAAAATTGAAAGAAAGGGGTGATTTCTCGATCGCGATCTCGCAAGGGAGCGATGGTCAGGATCGAGCGACGGCCACATGACCGTCCTCGCCATGCTCGATCAACGACACATGTCGCTGGTCGAGCATGGCGAGCGAGGCCGGATACCTCGTTCTTTTTTTTAAGTGTTGGATATGACAGACATAGAATCCCGCTCGTGGGTATGGGAGGGTCCCCCCTTTGGGATCATGGATATCAGGGTTATTTTGCCCTTATTTCTTAAAAAATGGCCCTCATGCGAATTTTTCGCTTTTCCTAGACGTTAGAAGTATTTTTTTGCCAAATTGGCCACCCCATTCTTTTTCTACAAAATTTAGGTCTGTTGTACATTAGTTGTGGAAGCAGTGGGTATAAGGCAAAAGTACCCTATAAACAATGGGGGGTGTGGTTTGTGTCCCGTTTTAAAAAATCTGTTGTTTTTCTTCATACACATGACTGCTGATCCTTCATGTACGTCACCATCACGTGATCGTGCCCAACTATTGTCACATGATGTGATGTTGGCTTAGCGGGTGAGAAGAGAAGAGGGTCTGGTGAGTACAGTTAGACTAAAAAAAAAAAAAACATCATAACGGGCTAGCTGTCGGCACCCAACCAGCTCGTCTACTACCTGTTCGGTTTTTCGTCAACGGCAAAGGCCGGTGAACATCTGGCCTTTCGGATGTTCGCCGGTTAGCTAAATGGGTTCCGGTCAAAAGTCCATCGACCTTTTTTTTGTACCTTTATAACTGTGAGAGAAGACTGGTGTCGATAAGAGTGGTCTCCTTGGAGGGTCATCTACGACTCTTTTGGGTATTCAACCTTTGTAGAATAGGGCAAACACATGTGAACTGATGGGTTTGCACCGCGCGTGCACCGTTTATGTCAAGTCAGCTTGAGTTTACACGTCGATTTCGGCCTGGATTTTATATGTGAGGGCTATGACGAGAACTTTATCTGGTCCGTCCCGTATGCTCCCTCCAGTGGCAATTTCTGCATGCTCAGCTCGCAAAACATTCAGAGCGAGGTGGATGCACCAAAAATAGGCACTCTTTCCAGGCTGCCACCTGAAACGAGAGACAAAGGTTCGATATCCACGCCACAATAAAGGCCCTACACAGAGGATTCGGCCGCTCCAAAGCCTTTTGGATCGACTGGCAACAAACGTGTCGAATGGTTCCATAGACATATCTATTACATATAGTTACGTAAACATTTATACTACGTAGGAGGATGAGTATTGCACAATTTGTTTGAAGTCACGTTCTCTCACTTTTGTAGTTAGTCTCCGTCCTTCCAAGAATGGGTATGGGAAAATCACGGCATCCGGCATAGGTCACCGCCAAAGGTCGGCTCTCGCTTTTGATGAACATAAAAATGCAAAACCTCAGGTGAGGACTGGAACTGAAATCACCTTACCACACAAAATCATCCATTAAAATGATTTTAGGGTACTCTTGTAGCATACCCACTGTAATTGCAACTAATGTACACCATACCAAATTTACTCAGAGAAAGAATAGGGGGCCACTTTGACAAAAGAAAAAACTATAACGTCCAAAAAAATGCAGAAAATACGTTTGAGGGCCACTCTTAAAAACTAGTACTCCGGATGTCCACCGAGCTAAAAATCGTTTGGGGAACAATGTAACTCTCCGCGTACCAAATTTCCCACACCGGCCAAAGTAACACGGCAGCATTGAAACAGGACCCCATTCTAGCCTAGTGCTGAAAGGACAACGTGGCAGTTGACATTGCCAGTAGACCACACATTTACGAGATTCCACTCTGACTTGGGGACATTGTCATTCAGGGCTACCATTGGTTCCGTGACTCTCCTCAGTGTCCGATGATTGAGCGCAGTTCATTTGCCTCTTGCGAGCACCATCCACCTCTTCAAAAATTTGTGTGCAAGAAAAGTTCACAACCTAAACCACATAAAACATCGTTACACCCAAATGTCGAAAGTTGAACAAGTGATTGAAGTCAAACCTACAGCGTGCAAACGTTTGCACACAACCCATCATGAACGAGTGCGAGGGCGGGCCCGTTCCGGTCATCCAGTCCACATCCATTGCCACGCCTGGTGTGCCTTGCCTCATGCTGCTACACAGACTCCATGGAAAACCGTCTCAAACCGCTTGCTTTTATGTGATTCACTTGTCAAACATAATGGTGCGCACTGCCATCCTTTCCACATGCGGGCCCCTTGCAACACACGAATTTTGGATGTCGACAACTATGTGGTACAACTTATCCATCGCACAAACATGGCTACCCACAATGATTGGAGTGGAGTTCTGAATTGGCAGCACCGATGGGATGAAGTCGATGAGTGGGGTGAAGAGGAAGCATTGTGGAGAGCAGCCATGTTGCATTTGCAGGTAGCCCCTGCTACATGGGCCACCATCAAGGCTCAGTTCAACAGTTGGGTATCGCAAAATGGGATGCCATCGTGGACATCCACACCTACTCAACCAGAGACCATGGTTTGGACCCTGTACACAGAGCCATCTAACCCTTGGTGTGGCAGATAGCGGGCATGCGCAATATTTGTGCACAAATATATTAAAAAGGGTGAAATAGCTCAGATACCCATAAAACGCAAAGTACGACTCTCATCCGCCCGTCGTACGAAAGAAACGTAACAATCCACCTGTGGTTTGTTAGAAAAGCAACCATCCGCCCACATACGTCGCAAAAGCAACCATCTGCCCAGCCCGCGCAACAAAATCAGCCAGCCGCCCACCCCTTTCTTCATGCCCAATCATAGCATGTGTTTTGCACATGACATAGAAAAAAGTGCAATGGTGCATCCGTCTGAGACATAGTGAATGATTAAAATCATGTCATGCATCAATGCTACATGGTATGTTGAGGGAACATGACATTTTTTTAGCGTTTCTGGGTTCCTAAGGTATGTTCTGTGTAACATTGGGATATGCGTTATTTTATGTACGACATTGTCATATGCATTATTTTTTGTACGGCATTGTCATATGCGTTATTTTGTGTGCAACATTGGTATATCAGCTATATAGTTCTGAAAACTGGGTATATCGTGACCGAACCCAATACATTATTAATGTGTCCACTAAGTTCCTATTCTGCAAGCCCTTACAGTGGCAAAGAGTTGGCATGTGTCATATTTATTCTCAAATCCATTCATTTTCTGTCCACTAAAATTCTATACTTCCAGCCCTAAGTGTGGCACACAGTGGACGTGTTATATTTGCATAGGAATTCATCTTAGATGTGACCACTAATCATGTGTCATTCCTTCCCCATGTGTGCCAGATTGTGGACATGTGTCATTATTGTCCAAGACCTCATCTATTATGTTTCCACTCATATCCAGTCTCATTGAATGATGGGCATGTGTGTTTATTTAGTACTACTTCATGTGATGTGTACATTTCCCTCTATACTCACCACTAGCATCTTACTTCTTGCAGTCTCAACTGCTATAGTATTATCGACACATACTCAGTTTATCATGTGTTGTGTAAGTCGTAGGTCACATGTATCATCTAGACATCGGCTTCCTTTTACACTCATGTCTGCGTAATGCATAAACTCATATACTGAGCTTACATGAAACTCTATCACACTTTGTACTAGCAGCTAGTGGCTTAAAAACAAAATGAAGTAATGAAATATTAATGACCAAGGCCCCTTCGCTTCTAATTACTTACATTGAGCAACACGCACAAGACCGAATGGAGAAGTACATGACATTGAAATCAACTTTGAAATCATGTTGGCCAGTAAAATAAATGTGCTAAGTCACTTGCACTAATCCACAGTTGAGCGTACACGGATAAGTGCACAAAACATATGACCTCACAAGCTGGACACCATGCCCCTTCACTGAACTCTTGGCATGCATCATGTGACCGACGCGTGCCACGGGGATGAAGACCCGACTCCACCTGTCCAACAGGATCCCCAATTCTGCACTGCTACCAAAGATGTACCTCAGACCCTGAGTGGAAGCCCTTGACAGTTCTACTTGGGTGCGCTTCAACTCCCGGGTTTTGAAGGCATGCACGAGGGTGCAGAAAAGATCAACAGCCACACGACCCGCTTTGTTATTCACGTTCTCTCGAATGTAGTGCGCACAGTAACTGTGCGTAGTACCAGGCATCTCTCAGGCCACAACAACATGGAGCCCGGCGTCACAATCAGAGATGATGGTTGTTCCTTGGTCTCGTGCCGTGGGATACTCCTGCGACAATTACTGCATGAAACACGTCCAATTTTCCTTGTCTTCTTGTCCGCACAGCGCCCATGCCATGGGTACCAAATGGTCGTTGGCATCCCACAACTGAGCAGTGAGTACAGCTTGCTTGAACCTGCTTTTCAAAAAAGTGGCGTCCATGGTGATGAGGCGCCACACATGGTTCCAATCCTCCTGACAAGCCCGGGGTGCCACGAAGGCCCGGCGAAACAACTTTTTCTTGTCTTGCTCATCGCATGCAAACGTCCGGGGATCCACTTGCTTCAAGTGCAAAGCACACATCGCATGTGGATACCCGTTCAACCCAAGGATACTTCACAAACGCCAACAACGGTGGGAAATAGGATGTGGGCCAGCATTTACCAACCTTTGCTATGCAGGCTGGAAAGAGGGACCACAAAAGTTTTTCTCCCCCATCAGCTTCTCCTTGGCCACCTTCTTTGCTCGGTACACGACCGGGTATTGCACTTCCTCCCCTGTGTGTACCTCGACATTGTACAACAGTGCCTTCATGTCGGTTGACGAATTCTTCTTCATTGTCTGCTTGATGTGGCGCAGTACGCATGCTGCCTAGCGCGCCTCATCGCCCTTAGTGGTGGCGGGGGTGCACTTGTGTCCATCCACAAACTCGATCAAGGCAACGTTGCCACGCTTGCGCTTATAGCGTGCCTTGAGGAGCCATTGGCAACCCGCAGTCTTCCACAGTCTGCATCAAAATTCCATGCGAGTTGGCTCATTGCGGGCCCAGGAGAGAGGGATGTTGCGGTCGACAACGTACTCTTGAACAGCTTCGCGACAGGCATCCATGTTGTAAAAGGCTTGACTACCCGCGAAATCCATGCATCTTGCTGTGCGCTTACGTGCCAAGCACGAGCGACTTCCACATCTTTGCTGGTCTTCTCCGCCGGGGTGGGCAGCGTTTCCTCATCAAACGACCCTCTAAAATAGACATGTAGGGAGAGAAATTCAGGCACATGTAGGGAAAAAGTACACAAGAATAACTTGTGTGAAGTGGCAAGCGTGCAGCGTAATTTGACATAGCACGAGGTCCAACCCCGTCGATGTGATGGCATTTCTATAGAAAAAGTGGGTTCAGCCCATCCGTATGGTAACCACAAAACAAACGGACACGTTGACTTCCTTCAAGCTGCATCGTGCGCTCTTCAACTCGGTTTGGAGAGTGTAGATTCATGCGCTCCACAACATTGACGTGATAGTTGTACTCGTGCTCCTCCCAATCAGTCCAAAGGAAGGATAACTTAGGATGGTAGTAGGAGACGAGGATGTCTGGAGGATCGTTGTCCTCGTTGTCCATGAGGTTGCCTCCGGTTGAGTAGAAATTGGCGGCCATCTTGGCCAAAAGTGGGTACAACAACGAATGGCATGCGTTGTAATATGCATCCTACCCACCATCTACATATGGAAAACCCACCCGTTGTTAGCGCGAGGAGGAGAGCCATCCCGGAGATAGAGGCCTGTTGTGACAAAGCGGCAACATTGGAAGGACATGTTGAGTACACATGAACAATGGCTCAATGGTCACGACCCCTGTGGATGACGAGAGAGAAC
>SZWC01016171.1:47196-58917 GCA_023375785.1 Penium margaritaceum
TGCACACTAATAATAAGGAAAAGGTTGGCACATTGTTAATAATCTCTGAAATACTTCAATCCAAAGTGTCCAGCATATAGTCGTCAATATGACAAAAGACATAGGGAAACGCTGACGTTCATCACACCCTCGAACATGGACGTGGCCACACCGACACCCATGGCGCCCAATTCGGTGGGCGATACAACGGGCGAGCATGGGGTGCTTTCATGCCCAACTGCCAACACATGGTGTATGGGTCCTCGGGTGTATTTGGATTGATGATGTCCCATGCGCGCTTTATGTTTGCCCAATCCGCTACCGCAGTTCCGTGATCCATGGACGGAGGGGGGGGGGGCACGTTGCCACAAAAACTGGAAGGATTGTGCACTGGTTGTGGACGGTCACCCCAGTGCTACAACGGTGGCAGAGGACGCGTATCTCCAACATTGGACATGTCGCAATGGGGTTTGCTACGTGTACTCTCGAGTATGGGAGAAGGAAGTAGTCGAATGCGACGAAGAATCTGATATATGCAGGGCATATGTACGGGTTCGACGTAAAAAATGACACGGTTACGGGCAGTGTATTTCAAAAGCATCAGTCGTCATGTGTGGCCGGTCGCACCCCTAAGCAGGGAGCCGCAGGTGTCGTGACAGTACCATGCCGAGCCTCTACGCAGACCCAAGCATTTACGTTCGGCAACAGGTGTCTAATGTGAGGTTCCGTTTCGCTGTTCGTGTTCCGTCACATCATAAACCATGGGTATATTAGGCTTATTTTATGACATTTTCAACGGTTCTACTTCGAAACCCGATCGAGAGGTATATGGGGCTTATTGTTCATGGGTAGGGGCGAATGAGGCTTATCGTGCCAGNGGAGGGACGGATCAGGCTTATCGCTCCGACGGTGGGGCGAATGGGGCTTATCGTTCCGACGGAGGGGCGGATGGGGCTTATTGCTTCGACAGAGGGGTATATGAGGGTCAAGGGTGACAAAACAGGGGGTAATCGGCATTTTCACCGAAATAAAAAATCATTTGTCAGAAACCAACTGTCGTCAAAGTGATTCCTCTGCAACCGGTGTACCATGAATTTCTTTGCAATAGTGGGCACAGCATGCATGATCTCAGGTGCTTCGAGAAAAGCGAGTACAGCACTTATCTTTCGCGTAAAGTGAGTACCGTGTCCAACTTGTGCAATAAATGGACAGGAGAAATTCCGGAAGCCCAAACAGTGGGTATAGCGGAAATTTTCCAATGACATTATACGCCAAATGACATACGACGATTTCTAATACGTAGACAATTCTTGCATTATGCGGGCTCTCTTTATATGTCAATGTTTACAAAAGAGGGTATATTTGTGCGCGACTTGTAACACAACTTCATCGACATCCACGAAATGCATCAACGACGGCGTCAATATCGTTGACGTTGGCCATCGATGGTCGGCAACGGCGATGTCGGCTGAGGTGAGGGGGAGGGGATGCCCTTACTTTGTAAATTCCATTGTATTGACATCAATTCTACAAGAATACCCCAACGGAACCAATGGAAGGTACTATGCAGCATTTGCTACTATGGCGCGTGCTCCCCCCCCCCCTCTCGGTCACACCCTCTGGTGGTGACTCCAATAGCGAAGGGGTGCTCACCCCTCAGAGATGTCAACCAATGTTGCCGATACTGGCCATCATTGGCCGATTTCAGTGACTCTTTCTCCACAAAAAAACAATCGTGGACAAAGGAGTGTTGAAAACACAATCTTACCTTCGGCTTTTGAAGTAATTGAGACAAAGAAAGAGGGAGAAGCAGAAAGAAAAAGGGCCAGAGGGAAAGAGAAAAGGTGACAAAAATGGAGTATGTGAAGAAGATCACAGAATTTCTTTTATCTCGTGCATATACTTTCTTTCCAAGTCTTGTCGCATGTCTCTTTATGAACAAAAAATGTCACAATATGGAAACCGGTTTAAGTCTCTCTATTCATTTTAGGTTTTCTTTTCATGTTTTCGTCTTCCTTGGCAAGGCATCCTAGTGGGTATGCAAAGTATTGAGTTTGCAAAGTACTCAAATTTTCTACGGTGGACATACGGAGTATTAGTTTTTAACATTTGCCCATAGGAGTATTTTTTGCTTTCCCTGGACGTTACAAGTGTTTTTCTACCAAAGTGGCCATAACATTCTTCTTGTGAAAAAATTGGGTTTAGTATAGATAAGTTACGGAAACGGTGGTTACGAGGCAAAAGTACCCATTGGGGGGACGTCCAACGCGATTCCCTCGCATGCGCAGACATCGCGTTCAAAGTCATTTATGATGCATTCTATTGTACAAATACCATTTTACCGCAATTGTTCGGAAGGAAGTTAATTATAGGATGAATTTGTGAGAGGTGTCAAGATCAACCCCCCTCTTGACGCGGATTGCCTGCCGTTGAATGTCGTCGTCGTATGATGCCGTAGTGCTTTTTGGTTGTTTGGAGAGGCCTTCCTTGGGAGCACATTTCTGTTGGATGTCTGTGTGGGGCGAAAATGATCATGTTGACGGCCTCTGAAATCACAAATATAGTACTGTTGATTGTAGCCGACGAGTTTTCAGCACATGTCACCACCTGTGGGGGGAAACAAAAAGTTCCATCCCAAACGACATTTACCAATCACAAATGCTCTTGACATACCGGAGGGCAATGAGAGTCGGCGATTGGCGTCCCTCACTATGATTTTTTTTGTGCAACGACTAGCGCAAGTTGTGATGATGTTATAGCCGTCGCGGATCCTACGCAATCGTGTAGGATCTGCGGCAGCCAGAAACTGCATGATGCCGTTGAGCCTTTCAATTTTACAACACAGCGTGAGAAACACCTAGCACAATGTTTCTTGTGGCTGCGATATTTTTGGGCACTGTTTTGTTGAGACGTGAGTATTGAGGAAGCGTATTTGAGATACTGGATTTTAATGATAGTGGGTCCTCGCATATCTGCGGCTACACTAGGCATAAAGTGGACATGAAAAATCATAGTCGACATTTCTGATGTGCCAACATTTGAAAAGGGAACCTACCATCATCATGATCTTAACTCGTCACTTACTGTACAGGCGAGCCGCAAACCATGCCATTCGGATATATTTGCCCTTTATTCTAATCATTCCCAGACCAAAAAAAAAAAACTCTTCCTGGGTACTCTTGTAACGATTGTGAATTGGTTATTTCTTAGCTTTGAAGCAGTTCGGGAAAAAACTACATTGTTGGCTAGTTCGAGTTTTTCCTGTTGCCAAAAGAGCGTAAATCTCGGCTGTTGCTCGATCGAGCATCGGTCATTGACTGTGTTTTGGTCAATGAGCACTAATTGATAGCGTTTCTGTCAATGACCGCTTGCGCTTTCGGTCGTTGACGCTTGCTGGTCGCTCGTCGTTTTGCGACAAGCAAATCGACTAGCAACATTTGCAACAGCCCGACACTTCTAACACTTGCAGCACTTGCAACCCTTTCAACACTAAACAAATTGAGCACTTAGATACTAAAAGGGACAACTGTACCTGCTCCAAACATTAACAAAAACATACAAACAAGTGCTTACAACAAATCTAAAACTCATGATGCTCCTTGTCCTCTTTAGTGACTGAGTCACATAAAAGTTGAGTGTGGTCAACACTTGCACACAAGGCCATGAACTGCGACTCAGTTGTAGAGATATCATGAAAGCCGCACTTTGACCACGTGACAATTATGGTTGTGTTCATATCCTTTTGCCCAAACCATGACTATACCATCAATTTGAGTAGGTTCTCTTTCATTGGTTTTAGTGGGAATCGCATGCGTGGGTTGTCCTTTGATTCCTCGGCCATCCACTGTGAAAGGTTTTTTGTGATGTACGCCTTGGAAGGGCGTTGTATTCCCACTTCTACAGCCTGCATCTTACCGTACTAGCACTTAAAAGGTTAAAAAAATAACTTGTAGTGCAATATTTTGTATTTGTGTGTAATTACGCTGGCTGGTTTTGTGTTTGTGTGGAAATAACCATCGGCCCTGGTTGCTTATTTTATTCTCGATGCGTCATGTGGTCGACACTTGCTACGGACAATTCCAGTCCCCCAGTCATCGACTAGCGCACGTTGGCGACGCGGTTGTCGAACCAACAGGTTCAGAATGCCAGCCAACCATTCTGCTACAGGCATCAATTGAGGAACTTCAAAGTTTGAAGTTTGGTTTTTTGAACGGGAGGGTCGCTCAAGGGTGGAGCACAACTCGCTAGAGAAGCATTTTGTGTTTGTGTGGATTAGACCCCGGGTATTTTGTGTTTGTGTGGATGAACCATGGACACAAGTTCATTTATGTAGAAACTAAAATTGTTTTGCCATAACATTTTAAGTGTTAGTACAGTATATGGGCAGCCTGTGGGTATGACCACGTAAGGGAACGTGTCCTTAAGCTACTCCCGGAGTGCCTCGGTGCACTGTGGACGCCACACGTCGTGGAGGACGACGCACGGCTCCTTGTTGACTACTTTGCCCTCCGCCACACACTTCCTTTTGTTCCATGGGTGGAGTAGAAATCCAAACCATTCTCGGGTCGTCAACTCATTGGCCCAATGATTGGTAGTTTGGTATTTTGTGTCAAGTTCCACACTGAGTTCTTGGCGGCATCTGCGTTGGGCCCGCATGGTAGGACGTTGCAGGTCATGCCAGAAGACCTGCAACAAGAACAAAGAAATGGTAAGATATGGACAAGATGCGGACAGAGCTCATAAACATGACAAGGACGGCAAATAAAACATCAAAGGATGGAAGTGGACACGCACGTGCATGGGGAGCATGTCCCCATCCATGGCGGTCGCAACTACCGCCGTCAACTGATGCTTGTTGTCGGCGCCGAGCACAGTGACCTTCTTGCTTCTGCACGACACCCAAGTCTTGTTACGCAAGGGGATAACCATGATTCTGGTATGGTTGGCGTTGATGACAAAGGCGCGGTTGACCTTGTAGGCAGCAACGATTCCCGCCGTCGTGGATGCGTTGCTCCAAATTTGCAGGGCATTTAAGCCATCGTTGCACACCCACACCAAGACGAACCAAGATATGTTTCCATTGACTCATCAACCCACGTTCGGCCGAAGGCAATGATTCCTCCATTTTCCCTAGTTTCTCCGGACAATGGTCAAGGACAATGCCATGGATCACGGCTTGGACGGTGAGGGAGCAAACTGGGACACGAATGATGCGGAGACGCTCGATTTTGGGGATAGCCTTCTCAAAAACGGCCGGATAATGGTTGCAAAAGCTGCGGATTCCACGCACATCGGGAGCGAAAGTCACATCCAGTGCACCCTCGGCAATTAGCTCATCCGGTGCTTGTGCCGGAATCTCCAAGATGTGGCCGTGCGGGATCTTTGTACCCTGCATATACCATCCACAGATGGTGCTTGGCAACAACTTGTTGTAGACACAAAAAACTATTGGGGCCGCGCCAAACTCTTTGTAGGTGTTTGATGGCGGCATGGACATTGTCCCAATGTTGAACATCTGCGTTAATCCGGTTGAAATGGCCGTGCCCCACCCAGTTTGTGTATCTGCCTGGCCGTTCTGTGCGTTCCGGCGAGGGTGAAGCCACATTGTCTCTTGGCGGGTTGGACGATGAAGTGGCCACGCTGGTTTGAGAACTTTGAGGGGATAAGACATGGCTTGTGGCTCCCAAGATGCTAAGGAAGGCCGCATGCGTGGACGATCTGGTTTGTGCTTGAAAACTGGCTGGGAGACGTGAAGCATCTCGGACAATCCCTGCAATTCGCTTGTCCTGCGTGGACCTAGCAAAGTACGCGTTGACGGTGTTAGGCTCCAAGACTGTGGGTGGCTAAGAGTGACTGTAATTCTGCTGACTAATGTATCAACTGAGATGCACCCACCCTTTTGTAGTGTATGTGGGGTCATGTCAGGATGGGATGCGTGTTGTGCATCTCCACTAGCTAGGCCACCCTTCGAAGTGGTGGCGGGCTTGCTAGAGGAGCCGTGCTTTTGGAGGGCGTTGGGCTTTGCTAGTGAGGGCAACGCCCCTCACCAAGTGCGACTGTCACGTGGACATCGATAACGCTGACACGGGGGGCGACCATCGACTTGCTCACTAGAGTTCGAGCAAGCAAATTTGGTCACCCGAATTCCCAAGTCCTCACAATTTTCTCCAAAGAGAGGACATGACATGGGTAATTTGGGTTTTACTATGCGTAAACACTAGGAGGGAACTTCAAGAGCTGTTCAAAACTCGCTCCCGATACTTTAAGTTATCCGGGGGGGGGGGAAAGTTGGTAAGAATTGTAGTAGTATGGCAGTTGAATTCGAAAGGTATAGATAATTTGTACTAAATTGTTTGTGGTTATCGCTAAAAACGTCCACGAGCGCCACGTTTGTGAAAATATTTTCTTACCTGGACGGACGAAACCCATGTGGTGATGACCTCATTGTGTCTAGTTTGGAACCACTTGTCTACAAAACTTCCTAGTTTGTAAGAAATTAGGTTTTTTAATCATAATGAGTCATCGTTTATTGACAAGTCCGTGTTCACAGCTTCCTAGTGCAGTGTGTGCAGAACACGTGAAGATGAAGGTGCGCCTCGTGCCTCACCCCTACTTCAACAAAGTGGGGCTGACTGGCACCTCCACTGCATCTCAATCTGCCACTTATGGCAATTGAACTACTGGAGGCGGTGGCCTCTTTGTAGCCCTTGAGCGTCATGTGCACATCACCCGTCGCGTCGATGGTGATGAGTTGGAGTGGTGGGAAAATGAGCCATCCATAGGGATGTTTGAGAATCCCATCGATGTTTGGCGGCGCATTGAGGACAACTACCCCGTGCTTGCGTTGGCGGCACACAACTACCTATGCATCCCAACAAGTAGCGTCACGTCCGAGCGTGTCTTTTTCCACGCTGACAATGTCATGTCGGTGCGCCGCCATGCACTTGTCGAGGAAACCATGACATCTTTTGTGTGCCTCCGTGGCTTGACGCTGAGCTTAGGGAGCTTGGCTTCAAGGCACGCCTTGGCACCGCACGCAAGCCCACTGCGAGCGAAGGCACAACAGCACCACCGCCGGCCATGTATGCGGCTGAGCTGGAGGCTGTCTAACCGAACTTGTCGCAGATGCAGTCTAGCACTTCACCATCAAGCAATTGCACAGAGTCCTCCAACATTGCAGATTAGTACAAAGGGGGGATGAAGAGGGCATGGAGAAATGGGTTACTTGGTGTGACGGTGTGACTGTTTTCAAATGTGATGTCTGGAGCACATTGCAATGTGAAGACTGCTCACCCAACCCCCCTTGACTTAAGCAGAAATGAAAAATTAAACTCAGATCCATGGTGCCCACAAGAGTGTAGTTACAGTTTCTCCCCATGAAAAAAATGAAAAGATCCCTGGATCTATGTCCCTTTACCGTACCTAAAGTTGGCGATTAAATCAGAATGATTTAGTGATTTGAATTCGAACGATTAAAATTCCCCCTTATTTCCAATCTGATTTTGATTCCGAGGAGGCAGCATGTTCAACGATATTATCTGAGATCGATGTCAAGATTTTTGATCGATTGATCAAAGATACCTGGAAGTAGCGCTCTCAACAAGTTTTCATGCGATTAAATTGAGTCACAATCAAAATTGAATCCAAGCCCTACTTGCGAGTCAGTATTACGACTGTAACGGGCCGTGTCTCCAGCTCCTGCTCTGAAGTCATCGTCGGAGTTCGCAGAATGGCGTTCTCAGTCCGCGTCAGGGGTTTACCCCCTTTGCAAGACTGAGGGGCAATCGTCATCAACGACCCAGAGCAGGGAGACTCGAATATTTTGAGTCTCCGGAGGCCCATTTCCGTTTTTACCTAACCCCTGGTTTTGGGACCCAAACCGGGGGTTTTTANGTTCACTTTTCCCGCGTTCAGGTGGTACCTCCTGCCACGCGTCGATCTGTGCGAGCTGCAAGCTCGCTCCAGTACTCGTTGACCACCCCTGTGGGCAACCGAGATTCAGGCTCCCATGAATTGTGTTCAGGTCCACAACCGGCCCAATGAACGAGGTGCTCCCTGATAACTCGTGACCGAAGAGTACGCTCTCGGTGCTGGAGTAGGCGAAGAACCTCGTATTGGCCGTCGGCAGCCAGGACTGGTGGCGGTGGTTGAACGGTTCCTTCTACCGTGTATGGAGCCAGCAGGCTCACATGAAACACGTCATGTATCTTCATACTCGGCGGGAGAAGCAATCGGTATGCCACTGGCCCGATACGTGCCACAATGGGAAATGGCCCAATCCACTTCGGTAGAAGTTTTCTCGCCCCTGGCGACTTCAACCGAAGGTTTTTAGTGCTAAGCAGCACTTTGTCACCGATGTCAAACGACACCTCCCGGCGACCTTTGTCGGCATATGCCTTTTGTCGCTGTCGAGATGCTTGAAGGTGACCCTTCGCCTCCTGTAACANGTTCACTTTTCCCGCGTTCAGGTGGTACCTCCTGCCACGCGTCGATCTGTGCGAGCTGCAAGCTCGCTCCAGTACTCGTTGACCACCCCTGTGGGCAACCGAGATTCAGGCTCCCATGAATTGTGTTCAGGTCCACAACCGGCCCAATGAACGAGGTACTCCCTGATAACTCGCGACCGAAGAGTACGCTCTCGGTGCTGGAGTAGGCGAAGAACGTCGTATTGGCCGTTGGAAGCCAGGACTGCTGGCGGTGGTTGAACGGTTCCTTCTACCGTGTATGGAGCCAGCAGGCTCACATGAAACACGTCATGTATCTTCATACTCGGCGGGAGAAGCAATCGGTATGCCACTGGCCCGATACGTGCCACAATGGGAAACGGCCCAATCCACTTCGGTAGAAGTTTTCTCGCCCCTGTCGACTTCAACCGAAGGTTTTTAGTGCTGAGCAGCACTTTGTCACCGATGTCAAACGACACCTCCCGGCGACCTTTGTCGGCATATGCCTTTTGTCGCTGCCGAGATGCTTGAAGGTGACCCTTCGCCTCCTGTAACAAGGAGTCGATGCGCTCGGCAAAGGCTTGAGCAGAAGGGACCTGCCCTCCTGTACTCCCACTCTTCACCAATGAAGAGGGTACCACTGGATGCCGACCACTGTTCAACACGAACGGTGTGAACTGTGTGGACTCGTTCACCGAGTTGTTCACCGCAAACTCTGCCGGTGCTAGGAATTCGTCCCAATCATGCATGGCAAGGTCCACGTACATGCGGAGCATCTGCTCCAGAGTGCGATTCATACGCTCTGTTTGTCCATCTTTTTGAGGGTGAAACGCTGTCGACATTTGCGACTCGCTGCCGAAGTACTCGTGCATCTTTTGCCATAACTTACTAGCAAATTTTTGATCTCGATCGGAGATAATGCGCAACGACAAGCCGTGGTACTTTACGACACCTTCAAAGAAGAGACGAGCAGTCTCCTCTGCGTTCACGTCAGTGGTTGTAGGAATGAAGTGTGTCATCTTCGTCAAAAGATCCACAACCACTAGTATTGCATCATGGCCACGGGCCGTGTCCGGAAGACCAGTAATGAAGTCCATGCTGACGCACTCCCATGGAGTCCCAGGAATGGGAAGCTGCTGGAGGAGTCCAGCAGGCTTCTTGTTACTAGCCTTATTCCGGAGACATGGGTCGCATGTCATGCAATACTTACGGACATCGACACTCCACCCTGGCCACCAATAATGGTCCGAGAGTGCCTGTCTGGTCTTTCGGGGTCCCACGTGACCTGCGACCGGCGGGTCGTGGAACTGGGAGATAACCTTTGCTCGAAGGTCTCCCGATTTTGGCACAACAACTTGTTCTCCGTGCCAGAAGATTCCCGCGGCCTCCACCAAGCCGTACTTGTCTAGATTTCGAGAGTCTTGAAACCAAGAATCCACACAGTATCCCATCCGGATCCTGTTTACAAAATCGTTGTAATGGATAATCTCTCGTGGTGGTTGACGCAGAGGTGCAGGGGGATCTGGTGGTTGTGCGGTTGCTGTTGCAATGGCCATACAACACCCACTGATCTCAGTGGTTGCTTTAATTTCCACAGGCTGTCGGCTTAGTGGATCGGCCACATTGATGCGCCCTGGCCGATATTCCCATGTGAACGAGAATCGACTCAGGTATTCGCTCCAACGCGCCTGTCGTCTTGACAGGTTCGGTTGCGTTTGGAAAAACACCAATTGATTATGGTCGGTCACGACCGTCACACCCCCTTCAGCACCCTCCAGGTAGCAACGCCACATTTTGAAAGCGTGTACTACCGCAAGGAGCTCTTGATCCCCAGTCGTGTACCGCGTTTCCGCGGGTATGAGCTTTCGGCTCTCATACGCAACTGGGTGACCGTTTTGCATGAGGACGGCTCCAAGTCCTACTACCGACGCATCACATCGAACCTCCCACGGTTGCGATGGATCCGGAAGAGCTAGAACGGGCGCCGTGGAAAGAAGCTCTTTGACTTTGAGAAAAGCGTTCTCGCAATCAGATGTCCATTCCCAACGCACGTCTTTTTGCGTGAGCCTGGTTAGCGGTGCCACCAGTGTCGAATACCCTTGCATAAACCGTCGAAAGTAGTTTGCAAGGCCGAGGAAAGACCGAATCTGCCCAACATTTTCAGGGCGTGGCCAGTCCACAACGGCTTGGACTTTTCGTGGGTCGACACGGATGCCGTCCTTGCCGACGATGTGTCCAAGGTACTCGAGCTCATCTTGTGCAAACTTGCACTTGCTCACTTTCGCATAGAACTTCTGTTCCCGAAGGATTGTGAGAACTTCGCTCAGATGTTCTATGTGCTCTTCCATTGATTTGGAGAAAACCAGGATATCATCCAGGTAAACCAAGACAAACTGTCCGAGTTGCTTGGTGAACGTTCGGTTCATTTCTCCTTGGAAGGTTGCCGGGGCATTTGGAAGCCCGAAGCATAACACTCGGAACTGATAGTGTCCCATGTGCGTTCGAAACGCGGTTTTGGGCACATCATCTTCCGTGATGCGGATTTGATGGTACCCTTGAGACAAATCCAAGGACGAAAATACTTTTGCGCCTTGTAGTTGATCAAAAAGGTCCTCAATCCGCGGTAAGGGGAATCGATTTTTCACCGTCAGCTTGTTCAACGCCCGGTAATCCACGCACATGCGTAAACCACCATCCTTTTTGTTCACAAAAAGGATCGGCGCACCGTACGGCGAGCTACTTGGCTCGATCCATCCTTTTGCAAGGTACTCTTTGATTTGGCGTTCGGCCTCTCCCCTTTCTGTTGGACTAAGGCGATACATGGGTCTGAACGGAGGAGTCGCCTCCGGTTGCAGCGGAGTCGTGTGGCCCATGTGTCTTTCTGGTTGAAGCCCAGCTGGTGGGTCTTGGAATACATCCGAGAACTCCGCCAATAGAGATCTGATCTCTTGTGGCGTGTCTTCCGTCACGTCGTCCTCCACTTTCTGCAACTGAGCCAAGAAGTATCGACAACCTTGTCGAATACGTCTCTTGACCTGCATTGCAGACAAGCTGGCATGGACTTTGAGTCGGGTCGGTGATAATCCCGTACTCGGAATCAACGTAAAGCGGCGTTGTCCTTTCCGGAGGATCAAATGCTTTGATTCAAAGCACATTAGAGCCTTGTTGTCACGAAGCCAGGGATCGCCTAGCACCACGTCGAACGGGTCAAGAAGGTTGAGTACCTTCAACGTGACACTCTGTGTGTACCCTTGAATACAAATTTTCGCTTTACAAGTACCGATCACGGGTACCGTAC
>SZWC01016172.1:31788-48624 GCA_023375785.1 Penium margaritaceum
CGAGGATCAGCGGAGGAGCCTGCTGTGGCGGCGGACTCCTCTGGGACGGCTGCGGTAGTGGCGGCCGAGCGGGCGGTCACACCGGACGTCTGGCGCATGCGCGCCTCGTGCGCCTGCTGCAGCCCACAGGTGACCTTGGCCCAATCCAGTGGGCGTCCTGTCAGGCGAGTGCAGTCGGGATAGCGATGGTCACCACCGCAGTTGAAGCACACGAGGCGACGTCCCGTCATGCTGCTAGAACCGCTGCTGCTGCTGCTGCCGCCGCTGCTGCTGCTGCTGCTCCCGCCGCTGCTGCTACGGCTGCCACTGCCAGTGCTGGTGCCGCTGCTGGTCCCGCCGCTGCTACCACCACCCGACGCTCTGCGACCCTTCTTCCCCTGCGCTGGAGCCACCGTTGCTGTGGACGGAGGGGTGGGCGACGCGGCGGCAACTGCAGCTGACGCGGTGCTGCGGCGAGCGCGGTTCGCGGCATCCATGCCTGCCACATCCAGAAAGTGAAGAGTGGCCCAGCGCAGCACGGTCCCGTCGCTCGCCATGTCGCGAAGCAGCGTCTGGTCGAAGTTGCTGAAGACGCACGCGTAGTCGGGATGAATGCCGTAGAGGATGATCTGGAGGGCAGAGTATTGCGCAGGGGCATCGTCCCCAAGATCCTCGTACAACTAGATCGCCCGGCGCCAGTAATCGGCTGCAGACTCCTGAGCAGTCTGGCAGAGGGAGTTGAAGTCGGCGAGGCGCTGGGATGTCAACGCCAGGGTGGCGCCCTCAAACAGAGTGACGGCCAGTGCCCATGCCGCGTAAGGGTCAGCTCCTGAGCCGGTCAACGCATCGCCAAGGAACTGACTGAAGTCCTTGGTGAAGTCCGGGGCGGCCTTCATCAGGCCGGAAGCTGCGCGGACTGCCATGTGTGTCTGAGCGGGGTCAGACGCCTGATATGGTGCGAGGTAGTAGGAGAGGACTCCCTCGCTCATGGCCCACATGCGAAAGCGTGGCTCCCAGGACTTGAAGTCGTTCCAAGTCCGGAAGACGGGCGGGTCTGACTCAAACCACTTGGGTGGCTTGACTGTCGGTAGGGCAACGGCCGAAGCCACTGCGGGGCCAGGCATCGAGGAGGCAATTCCCTTACCCAGGCAGGCACGCAGGGCCAGCTCCTCAAAGCTTAGTGGGCGGCGGGATGAGCTCGGGTCAGCGTTGGAGCTAAAGTTGGTCCCCTGGAGGGCTGCATTGGCCTCACGCGCTCTGCGACGCGCCTCCAGGCGGATGAGGCGCGCTCGGAGCACCTCTTCCTCGCCCTCCTCGCCGGAGTCGGAGAGGTTCTCCGCGACTTTGTCACCATTCCCGCCGTGGGCAAGGTGATCCTCGCTCGGGTCAGACGACGGACGCTGCTGCTGCTGCTGGGGCAGCAAGCCCCTGATCATATCCTATAGTTCGGCCACCTGCCTCGTCAAGGTATCGCGGCTCTCCGCCTGTAGGTCCGCCAATGCGCGCACTTGGCGCGCCAATGTAGTCGGGCTCGGCGGCCGCTGCTGCTGCTGCTGCAACGGTGGCTGCTGGTGTTGTGGCGGCGGCTGCTGCTGTCGCTGCTGCTGCTGCAGTGGCTGCTGTTGCTGTAATGGCGGCTGCTGCTGCTGCTGCTGCTGCGACTGCTGCTGCCGCTGTGGTGATGATGGCGGTGGTCGACGTTGACCGCTGACGGCGCTGCCCTCGGCAGCTGCGTCAGCAGCCATGCTGGAGGAGGTTTGCTTCGGCATGGTAACCGGTTTCCTCCCCTATTTTTCCCCTCCGTGGTAGTCCTCCGCGGAGCATCTTCACGGAACCGCCCTTCCGCGGAACTTCCTCCCCGCGGAACTCCTCCGCGGAGCGCCTCCGCGGAGCGCCTCCGCGGATACCTTCCGCGGTGAGCTTCACCGCGGAAGCTCACCGCGGGTCACCGCGGATCACCGTGGATTACCGCGGATGACCGCGGAGTACCGCGGTTTACCGCGGTTCACCGCGGATTTCCGCGGTTGACCGCGGTCACCGCAGTCGCGCCGATGTAGAACACGGGCTGCTGAGGTCCGCGGTTGCCACGTTCCGGTTGGGCTGCTGAGGTCCGCGGTCGCCACGTTCCGCACCCGTAGCTCCGCGGTCGCAGGTCCGCGGCGAGCAGCGCCGATGTTCTTCCTGCACGGCCGCGGAGGTGGAGCTGCGCGGAGGTGGAGCTGCGGCGGAGCTGAGAGGATCCGCGGAACGCCGCGGATCTGGGCTGGGAATCGTCACCGAGAGGTGGCGAACGCGGAACGTCGAGTGCCTCCGCGGAACTTGACGCGTGTTCCGACGCGGTCGCACGGTTGCCACGCCCGCCGCGGACGCTTGTCACCGCGGAGCACCGCGGAACGACCGCGGAATGACCGCGAATCGACCGCGGAATGACCGCGGATTGACTGCGGATTTTATGAAATGCGGTCGAAGTGGAGGTGGGCCCTCCCAGGACCTCCCGCCGAGACCGTGGGCACTGCTGCTGCTGCTCCTCAAGGCAACGGCTGCGGTTGCTCACGACTTCTTCGGCTGCTGCGTCTCTGCTGCGCAGCTATGCGAGCACTGGCTCGCGGCTCTGATACCATGAAAGACAGCTCCTAGCACTGCTGCTGCTAGCGTGGCAACGCAAGCCAGCTAGCTAACTCACTAGCACACACAGGTGGAGGTGAGAACAGCAAGGGGTTGGCTAGGGACACAAACACAAGTGTCAGAAGCTCCAATTGTTTAAATGTGCAGAGAGAGAATGACAGTTGAGGTCTGGCCAACCTATATAGTGCCACGGACCTAGTGGATGCACACACACACACACACACACACACACACAGCGCACAACGGCGCTATTTTTCTAGCAGGACAAAACAGTGGCAAAAACACAGTTTTGGTCACAACTCCCTGCAGACTCGTCAGAACGGCGAGCCGTTTGAACCAGAACGGCCACGTCGACGAGATCTACATCCTGATAGGCTGCACGCCTACGTGCTCTGACACAGCACGAGTCTACAAAATGCAGAAGTCTTCTGGGCGCCCGTCGCCACCGGCTGCCGGCCTGCTGCCACCGTCGCCTGTCTCAGGGATCTGCACGTGAATGGACATGAGCCGAGGGGTCACCGTAAGCTGTGTACGACACACACAACAACACTCGGGACATCATGGGAGCAGTATGACAGTTGCTGGTGGGTGGAGCCACCACCTGTCGTGGCAGCTGTATGACAGTTGCATGTGGGTGGAGCCACCACCCAGTGCCAGCTCAGTCTGCATCAAGAATGCGCACGAGCATGGACACGGTCGAGTGGTCACAGTAAGCTGTACAAACAGACGGAGATGACTCACATCACAACAGTCCCCCATGATTGATGGTATGCATGTCCATACACGTGTACCACTGACACAAGTGCGTAACGAGATGCTCAACAGTCCCTACTCACATCCTCCACTCTTAGTCACTCTTAGGTAAGGGGCGAAGCATAACAAAATAAATGGCCACCATGTACTTTTTGTGTGAAGTTACTAGACTGTGTTGCTCACAGAAAAGTGTGAGAGATTAGGAGTGATCTAGAGAGCATTACACGCCATGGATGTGGTAGGGTTTGCCTTAGAATCCATCTTCACAACCAAGACAAGGAATCAGGGAGGAGGAGCGAGAGTTTAAGTCACCGGTGAGTGCACACCCACACTGAGCAACAGCTCTGATGAGCATGCACTTCCACTCGGGGGTCAAGCACGACCTCTCGAAATTACCCGAGTGTGACTTCTCACCAGTGTAGGATATGAGACCGACATGGTGGCCCCCTAAGGATCACCACCAAGGATAACACGCAGCTCCTAAAAACACCAGTGGCAGACAACCATGATGCAGGCATCGGCAGTGCGAATGTACGAGCCCTAGCATCTACCACGTCACAGAAAGATAGTCAGTTATGGGTCATTCTTGGGCCAGAGGGCAATCCTGGGTAGCTTGATGATTGCTTGATGAGCCTGGAGCCAACAGCAAGGGCACTCTTGGACGACGTCTCCCTAGGTTATGGTCACTCAATCTGTACATGTGTGTGTCCCATGAATAGTGAGACAGGAGGGAATAGGGATGTGAGTGGCCAACAAAACTCCAAAACTCCCCCATGACCTCTAGACAAACACATCATAAGTAGAAGTAGAATGGCACACACAACAGTGTATAAGCGTGAAGGCGACAACGAGACAGGTAAGGCCAACGGTATTGATGGTACACTTGAAAACATTTCTACTGAGATCCTTGGTGAGATAGTCAGCCCTCTTTCACCGTGTGTCCACCCAAGTAACTCAGATAATGCCAGTAGCAATGTACCCGCGAACAATGTGATGCTCCACATTCATATGCTTAGTGCGTGAATGATGCATGCCATTCTTTTTTTGCAATGGCTTTCGTGCTTTGATTGTCACAGCATAGAGTGATGATACAAATGGGGACACACAGCTGATGTAGTAGGCGAGAGAGCTAGACATGTTCACACGTACCTGTGCCAAGAGTCACGTACTTAGCCTCATTTGTACTATAGGCAACACATCCTTGTTTTCCGCTTTTCCAAGAGATAGCAGTCCTACCAAACATGAAAATGTATCTCGTTCTACTTTGTGCATGAGTAACATGTGCCCAGTTGTTGTCAGTGAACCCATCAACAATTACTGAGGGCTGTGCACAAAAGTGCAGTCCAATCCATGGCATGGAGAGTGCATAGCGCACCACGCACAATGCAGCCTCAAGGTGGTGCTCTCTGAGGCACTGGGAGAACTACGAGAGAAAGTTCACAACAAAGGCAACATCAGCATGAGTAGTGGTCGCAAGGTACATCAGGGAGCCAATGACCCTGAGGTAGTATGTCACGTCCACAGTCTTCCCCAGTTTTGACAGCTCTGAGGACATCAGCAGTTATTGACCCGCTGGGGTCATAGGTGTAGAAGCTGAGGGAACAGCCATGAGAAGAGGTCCAAACCGCTCCCCAAGACTGCAAACATACGTAGCATGATGGACGTGTATGGTGCTTTGCAAGCAATCACGCTCTAGCTCCATGCCTAGAAAGACACGAGCTGGACAGAGGTCCATCATCTTGTATGCAGACTGCAAGAGAGCCTTTGCAGACTGGGTAGCTGTGATGTTGGGAGAGGCAAGGAGAAGTTCATCCACATAGACAAGGATAGCAACAAGTGGTCCAAAGGGAGGACTGAGGAACAAGGCGGGGTCTACGGTGCTCCTCTTGAAGTCCCCTGTTTTCAAATTCGCTCTAAATTCCAGGTTCCAATAGCGTGAGGACTACTTGAGCCCATAGAGGCTTTGCGTTACCTGATTTATTCCACCTGTGAAGTCGGGTGGCTGCACTATGTACATTTCCTTGCCCATTTTTCCATGGAGGAAGGCATTATTTACATCCATATGTTCAAGTTCCCAATCATGCTGGCCCACCAGGCAGAGTAATGCTCTGGCAGTGATATAGCGACCAATTGGGACAAGTGTCTCATCAAAGTCGACCTTTAGGACTTGAGAGAATCGTTTTTCTGTAATTCGTGCCTTGTATCGTTCAACAGTGTTGTCGGGATTCAGCTTTCACCGGTACACCTATTTTGCAACCACTGCTTTGCGTGGTTGATCTTCCTGGGGGGAGATCAACCAGCTCGTAGACACCATGCTCAGAAAGGGCATCAAGTTCGACTTGCATGGCCTACTCTCAAATAATGGATTCGGACGCATAGCGAGGACCCTGAACTGTCAGGGGTTCAGGTGGAAGGGGAGATAGACCAGCAGATATAAAGCATGAGACAACAAAACCAACGATGGACAAGTCAAGAGCAAGACAAAATTCCTACTCAATGAGACAGTAGCCAAGTGAGGTAATGGGGTGCATGACAGACGCAGGAACGAGTGAGGATGTGGTCACTAGGCCAAGTGCACGGAGACCAGGATCACCCGAGATGACAGGGCGGGAGTGAGAGGGAAGTGCACGGAGTTGACCATTATGAGATTAGGGAGAAACGGGGTGTACGGAAGAGTTAGTGGCTCTGAGGTAGTAGGTGGTACAGACAGGACAAGTGGCTCTGGAGTAGTAGATGATACAAAAGGGGTAGAGGGCTTAGAGGCCACAAGCAGGAGAGAAGAGGAAGTTGGCTCAGGGGTAGTAGGCGATATAGAGGAGGCAGATGGCTCAGAGGCAGCAGGTGGTGCAGACGATGGAGAGGGCTCAGAGGTAGTATGTGGTGCAGATGAGGGAGAGGACTCAAAGGCAACAGGCGGCATAGAGGGGAGAGATGGCACGGAGGTAGAAGCAAAGTCAGAAGAGACGGGCGACAAACACACCGAGGGGAAAACAACGGACCAAGAGAGAGAAGGACCTTCCTACCCTGAGAGGGCAAAGGGAGAGAAGCGGGGCGTGTAGGGAGCAGAGAACTCAAGTTAGATGCCACGAGATTCAAGGAAGTGAGAGGTGGGACCAAGTAACTCATCACCTCTGTCGCTCCGGAAGACACGCAAGGGACGTACGCAGGCGCGCTCGGCTTGGGGAAGCCATGCTTCAAGAACCTAAGTTATGTCACCTTTGTGGCGAAGGGCAAAGATTCAGCGGTACCGTGAAAAGCCATTAGTCAAACAAATGACATAGCAGCCAAGGCCACCAAGGAAGTCATGAGGTCATGAGGGTGCGACGTGGTGGACTCAGTTGTTGTGAACGGGGAGTGTTGCATTTTGCCACTAGCATAATCGAGACAAGCAGTGGAGCACAAAGGCGCAAATGCAGCAGAGTGAAGACCAACGGCAGGTCGGAGGCACAAGAGATGCTAAATGGCGGCAATGTAAATGTGACAGAGAAGATGATGCAAGAGATTTGCATCTTTCTTTGGAAAAGGCCTGAGTTAGAATATCGGCAATGGGTATATGCTTCTAGGACTCATCTATATAAAGTTGGTAATCCTCTTTTTTGGAATGCATGCCAAGCATGTTGTTTGATATTATACAACAATGGTTGGTTACATGACATGTAGAAACGTTTTTCGGTGAGGAAAACATGAACAAGAGCAGAGGCAGCGGATCACGATGGGCAAGACAACGGTACAAGAAACAAGCGGCCACAGCACATGCCACGAAGAACAACACGGCCGGAAGAACAAAGCGGAACAGTGCCAATGCCCCGTCTAGACGAGAATTCCATGCCCTTATCAACAAGGGTGGTGATAGAGAGGAGGCTAACCTCAAGGCCAGGCACATACAGCACGTCGCGAAGAAAGAGGTCCCCACCAGGACCAACAAAGTGGAAAACACCAAAACCTTGAATAGGAAGCAGTGGGCGAGAACTAGTCCAGACAAACTGAACAAAACCCACTGGAATGAGAGAACAAAAGGAGGAACGACATGAGGTCATCTGATGGGTGGCACCAGATTCAATGATCCAAAAACCGGAGGAAACACGGGCGGAGGGGAGAATTAGGCAGATTGCGACGGTCCCAGGTGGAGGAACATGTGACGGGTGACCAAGACGAGAAGGAAACGTACTAGACTGTTAGTCCTCAATCCAAGAGCGTTCATCAGGCAAAGTCTCCTAAACACATCCCAACAAGGCACCAAAAAGGGTCCCATCCGACTCACAGACAAACACACAAGAGTGGCCACTCACACTCTCACCTCCCTGAGAATGAAGCTGAAGGATTTTGGTAAGACGACGCTCAATTAAACGCTCCTCATCACGACGGTCAGCAGAGCGGTCAGAGGAGCAGGTGTCAGTGAAGTGGCCATTGTCCATGGGCCAAGAAGGCACATAGTAGTGGATGGAGGGAGGCCCATAGTAGAATGGGCCCGAGGGAGGAGGCACCCAACACGAAGGATCAGGCTGGGTGACAAGCGGCTATAGTGGTGCAAGATTGGTGGTGAGAGCGGAGGCAGAGGAGGAAGAGGACGTCGGTGAAGCAACTGTCGTAGTAGTTGTGGCTGCGTGAGAGTAGCTACTGCCAGTGCAAGCCTAGTGAGCATGCATGGCGGAAGCAAGACGGGCATCATCCTGAGGTGTTGTGCTCATTGGGGCAAAGTTTCCACAAGCACCAGAGCATCATGTGACCTATGTAGGGAGAGAGGGGCATTGGAGCTGCGATCACGACCCTTGTCGTGCCCACGTCCAGAACTATTTCTCACACCGCGGTGAGCACCTTAAGTGGTGTGGACGACTATAATGGAGGGAGAGGCTGGAGTGGAGACAACATCTATAAAGGAGGAGAATGATGAAGTAGTGATGACAACAAGAGCTACACGATGGAGATTCTTGTTTTGCAAGTTGCTCCACCAGTCGGTGAGCCGAGCGGCAGTGAAATCGTAGAGTGGCCCAATCCCTGGGGGTGAATTAGCGGGAACTAGGGCAGAATCAAGGTTCTCAAGCTCACCTTGGGAGACATGCGAATACATGTCAGAGAGCTCAGGAATGGGACCAGTGACAACACAGACAGGCAGAAAAAGGACCACGTGCTGATGTCCCCAGGTCACAAAGGAGACGTAGAATGAGCGTCCAATACTCATCGGTAGATTTGTATGCACGCATGTGGAGAGTGTTGAACTGGATAACGAGGGCACTTTGAGTAGCATGAGCAGTCACTGTCTTATGGTGATGAATGAGAGCTAGATATTAATGGGATTAGTAGGGGTGTCGCGTGTGGGGTCAGCATTGTACGTACCAATGTCCTCTAGAAATCCCTTAGGCCAAGCGTTGATGAGAGCACAGACAACATAGGTAGCCTTCGTAGGCTGGGGGACGAAGGGCGGTTTGGCCAGTGAGTAGTATTCCCACAGTAGCTCGCCTTGTGCCTAGGCACTAAAGCGGGTCTCCCAGGAAAAGAAAGTGAGTTTAGAGGTGAACTGAGGGGACACATTCTCAAAGTCTTTTTGTCTGGGTGGAAGAAGTGCCTGAGCAAGAACAACAGCTAAAAGAGAGGGAGCCGTGGAGGTGGTGGCAGCATTTGGAGGTATACAGGACTTGGTTGAGGCTGTTTTGTCAACAGGGAACAAGATCAATGGCAGGAACAACCCGTAGGTGCTCTATGACTAAGTTGGCCATAGTTGGAGCCAGCCCATGCTATGCCTGTAGTCCACTATTGAGCTCGTTGTTTAGTTGACGAAGTGTAGCCCATGCCCCACTAAGAGCAGATTGCAGGACCTCGATAGTTTCTTCTAGTGCAGGCATGGTGTAACAAACTGAGCAGCCAAAGAGAGATGTGAAAGTGTGGGGAGAAGAGAGGGAGAGAGCGTAAGCTCACCAAGCTAGCGACGTGGGAGCAGAGAGAAGAGAGGAGGCACCACCGTAGCCCGTTAAGAGAACAGGATGGCCATCCACATAGAGACTGCCACAACAAGGCAAAGAAGGTCTCTAACTGTGGCCCCCGCTACCATTGCAACTGTATGAGTGACAAGTACACCGGTGGTGACATGATGGGTGAGGTCGTGGGGTGCACATGTAGGGGTAAAAAATGCTGCTGCAATGGAGGCCCAGATGGAGCCGATGGTGCTTGCGATTACGTCAGCTACAGAGGCTTTGGTAGTTGTAACAACAATCGTGATTTGTGTGGCGATATTGGTGGCTGCACCAGCAAGCAAAGTTAATGATGCCACTGTCTGTGCGTATGCATCATCCGCTCTACCAAGCGCAGTTTGGATTGGTGTTCTGCTAGCACGTGCCGTGGCAGAGAATGTGGAGGTTGCACCAGCTGCGGTGCCCAGTTCAGCACCGGCCAAGCTGATGGGGTCGGTGTGGATAGGAAGGACAGAGATGAAATCACGAACCTCACGTGCCACTGATGGCTCGGCGGTGTCAGTAGCTGCAAGACCGGGAGGGGTCTGGATTGAGGTAGAGGAGTAGGAGTGGGGACTGACCTGGTGGATTGCATACCTGAGAGAGGAGATGTAGAAGATGGGAGGTCATCAATATTGGAAACTTGGCGGTCAATCTTGCACTCTGCCGCTGCAGCCACGTCAGTAAGGTCACCGTGCCAGATTGTAGGGTCTAGCATACACACCCACAGTGGCGTGTTGTCGTCGTCGTTCTACGGTGGGTCTAAGGTCTTCTAGTCCTCCCACTCTACACACTCTGTGAGGTGAGTTGTTGTGCAAGGTGAGTCAAGTTTGTCATCAGGAGGACCTTCAAGAGGCGGAGAATCTAGCATGGAAAATGAGTTGACTACAGGTGCAGCAAGAGATGCGAGACAAAATGTGCACTAGCACTAGTCGAGTAGAATGGGTCTCCTATGGTTGTTGCTGAAGAGAGAGTTAGTGTAGTATCTGAAGGCATGTATTGGAGAACCTACAAGTGATGTCCAGACAGGCGATGATAAGAGGTCAAAGGAAGAGGGCAGGTGCGGGTGCGAGACGGTCACCGATTTGCTGTGCACTACTGCTGGCAAATGCCAAGTGTGCATGCTGTGGGCTGCAATAGACACCACTACTTGGACAAGGAGCGCCGGTGTAGAGGCACAAGGAGAAATGGGAGGCAGTGTTGCCTCCAACGCTGTGTCGCATGAGAAACTGCACCCGGTGAGCGAGATAGCTCAATGGTGGGATGAATCTCCACCCACAAGTTGTGAATCGAAGGAAGGTGAGAGGGGTCCTTCACATGCTCTGATACCAAAAGGTACTAGACTGTGTTGTTCACGGGACAGTGTGAGAGAACAAATTTGAGCTAGAGAGCATCACAAGCCATGGATGTGATAGGGTTTGCCTTTGAATCAATCGTCATTGATTGTTCTTCCTCATTGTTGGTTCCCAAGGGTGTCAAAAATTACATCATTCGCATCCTTATCAACTTGTGCAGGAGATGGGGGGAGTACCTTCCTACCATGAAAGTTCTCAATTGGTTCCTGAGACAAATTGAATTGTATTAAGTGGAAAACTAGGAAGATAGCCTTGTTGTCGGGTAATCAAAGCATGGTGAAAACAAAGTTCCACATTGGTGCAATGAAGGATGATTCCAACCACGTAGGTTTCATCTTTTCACGTTTGTATCCTCATGGAAAGAGATTTGGGGAGTTGATTTGGTCACAATCCCAAATGCTAATTTTGACTTTCATCCAATTCTTGTAAGTGACTCTGCCGAGTTTGTGCCTAGTACCTCACATAGAAATCAAAGTAGTTGCTGAAGAGTCTCTTTGGACCCCTCCATTTAGCCATCAATCTAAGAAAGGCCATTGATAGTTGGATCCAATGGCCATAATGGTTCATCAACTTTCACAAGAATCTAGTAGTGAACCTTCTACCTTAGTCATTGGTGATGGAGTAGGTGAAGATTTCAGGCAAATGATGTTATTGATGAAAGACCATGTTTTTTCCTCCGTGGTGAGTATTATCATTGTTGGAATGATTTCTGAAATCTTAGATAAGGGATAATTTAACAGAAGAGCTTCATGATATACTTATTTTTTGTGGATATATCCATGATAAAAATTATGTAAAGAGTTGACTAAGGCTCTTTTAGCATCAATAGTTATTGGAACAAATACGGAGATTTTGTTCGTCTCAACTACCATGAATACATATTGCATGAGTTTCAGCAATGTTGGTACATGTTTTGTTCCACCAATTGTACCTTGTTTTCTTTTGTCTTTTCGTCCTCATTGTGTATATTTTCTAGTGGTCATGGCACTCCTTCACTATCATCCTTTGGATTTCTTTCCTCACTGGTACAACTACTCATTGAGTCCATTGCCATTGCAAATACATTTGCAACATCAGTCAGAGATTCATTTTGCCAAATCCTCCTATTTGTTTGCATCTATGTGCAAAATCTTTGTTTAATGTATGGGTTTTGTTCAATTTGGAATGATTGATCATGACCTCCATGTCTTTGATACTCTGTGGAGGGCATGTTGGTTGGAAAAAATGACACGTCGACATCATTCTAGATATCATTGCCAATTTTTCAATTTGTCCTAGAATTAGGCTAAAATCGACTTGTGAACCTTGTAGTTCACCTACAATCCGCATATTTTTGGGCCACATACACAACCAGTTATTCTCCACCACCATTACTTTGGAGGAGAATGACATCTGTTTCTTGGTGGTCATGATGCATTCCACCATATGAGTTTCTGAAAGGGATTATTACTACTTAATTTCTTTCACCTTCAATCCACTTGGTGGCCTGTTGAGTGAGACAAAAGAGAGGCACAAACAAAGATCATGAAAAAAATTGGGCATCCCAAACATTAGTGAGCCTTGGTAGAATACGTGACTGGCGTCATGTTTTTTGGGTCCATCAAGATTTATCTTCCACCAATGAAGTGGCCTAGAAACTCAATTCATCAGAGTACAAAGTCACACGTAAAGTTTTTTTAGGAAACATTATTTTCTGAGAGCTTTGGGGACTTCCTGGAGGTGTCCATTGTGTTACTCTGGCATGCGGCTGTAGACTAAACTGTCATTCTGGCAGGATAAAAGTCATCAAGGTATAGAAATTTGTTCCATCAATGCCATTAATGAAACAAAGTTATTTGTGAATCCAACAACATAATCGTAAACTTAAGATTCCCATACTGAGTGCAAAGTTCCATATTCCCAATCTATGCAATGTCCCATTTCCTTGCTCTTTTTTTTTTATGAAATAATTAGAGATGTTTATGTTGAAGTGGGAAGGAAAATTGCACCCTAGCATCTAATAGAGCTTGTATGTCATCTCAGTTAGTGTGTGGTTGTTCATTTAATAGGTCTCCCTTCACTGTCCATCTATTGCTCAAAGATAGAGGTTGTTGATGTTGCATTAAGGAGTTATCTCATACGACACTTCATAAAAAAAATGGTTCAAACTCCTCCAATGATGGTTTATACTTTTCCAATAGAACCATTCCATTTTTCCGTGTTGAGGATGATGAGGCCAGTGAATCACTTGTATCAGTTGCCACATGTATAAAGATCAAATCTCTCCATTGTCAAGTTGTGGTAGATATAACGTTTTAGGGTGCTTAACCTCTGCTTCGACTTCTAAGTGCAGGTATGTTGGGGTCGCAATAATGCTGATATAGATCTTTCAATTTGGTGCAAGTCGCATGAGGATGTTTTTGTATATAGAAACCTCATCCGAGGATGGTTTTACCTTTTCTCGTTGGTAGATACCTCAAGACCAAAACCCGGTGTAATTCTATGTTTTGAAGTCATTGCTGTTCATTTCTACAAGAATCGCAACCATGTGATGCTAGTTTTCCCTTAAACAAATGCTAGATAAATTCTTTAACACAAGTTTCCAGACCTCAATATCTCTCGTAAAACCATGTGAGGCCTCCCTCATCCAACTGTGGCGGTACCATTTAGCGAATTTTGTGAACCCTTGTTTGCACCCATAACAAGATCATAAGCTGGTCATCCTTACATTCCTTAATGCAAAGAGCGATATTGGGAGCCATAGCCTGTGAAAAATTAAGCAATTGAGTTGGGTAATCTGTTAAAGGAGAAGTTTTTGACAAAACAGTAGAAGATCGGGATTTTCCTTCGTCCAACACTATGTTTCATGGATTCTTCTTTTTGGCTCCTTCAACCCTTTATGGATTCTTCTTTTTGGCTTGTTATCCATGTAGACTATCATCATGTAAGAGAATGTCAGAATTTTTATGTGTCCAACACTATAGTTCACTATAGTGATTGAATCTGTTGATCTCCATTAGAGTGGAGGTTTTTTCCAATGCAAACTCTAGAATGAGAATTTGGGCTTTCGCATCACTTGTCATTGGATAATATGTGAGTTGTGGATTCACTATTGGTGACCCATTAGTTGCTTCAACCATTAAGAAGTTGTCACCTTCAACATCAAATATTGGAATTGATTGCCCGAAATCACGTTTGATTCCATTATCTTAGGTAAAAAATGGTTTTCCAGGCCAATTTTTGTTCAAGTGATGATGTTCCATGGATTCTATGGTACTTGGTCTTGTGTAATTGGACTTCTTATTTAGCTTTTCAAAAAATGCCAGAGTATTCCACCTAATAGTGTTCCAATGTTGTAGTGGAGCCAACGATTTTTTCCACATCAAGTTGATTCATTAATAAGCTTTAAGTGAAAATGTGAAGTCATTTTTGTGTGCCTTTAATCTAGCTCCACTGAACTCCTCCTACAACTGCATGACCTTTACGTTACTCTAAAAAATAAAAGTTTTCCCCTGGATACACAAGTGTGCAAGATGAGATTTGTCTAAACATGAGCCCATGAACAATGGAGTACATCCCTTCACTTAGCCACATTACCACTATCAATGTTTTTTGGTTTTTTAGGATTGGACACTTTAGGTAGGGAAGAAAAAACATTGAATTAATGTTTTGTAAATTACTGTACGTGAGCAGTATATTGCATGCCAACAAATCGTTAAGCTCCTCCATTATCGCATTGTCTTGTTCTAATACATGCTTATTGTGGCCCTTAAGTAAGAAATATTTATTGTATGGGCCATTGTTTTAACCCATTTAGTTATGCACAAGACCATACTTCCTTGGACAACATGGGAGTCTCACCCACTAGCATTCACCCCTGTGTGTATAGTTCCCACTATTTGGGAAATAACTCTTACGGAATGGATAATGGAGCTTGCAAAGACCCATGTGGAGGATAATCAACTTCATGTTGGAAATTGCACGAATGCATAAAATTTGGAGAGAGTATAACATGTCAATTTATAAAATAATCTACAATTTGATAAGCAAACGACAACATCACATGCCATTACAAGTAAGAGACAACCCATATATGCTAGTGGAAAGAGAAACACTAAACAGTGCCCCCATTGAAAAGTTCATGGGCGACAATACTAGAACATTAGCAAAGTTGCAAAACATGTAAGTGTTACCGATGCAGGGTCTAGTTACAGTTTCACATTTTAGCCATATTCTTTCCACAAGGCAATAACAAGTGAAATTATACTAGAGGGCAGTTTTTGATGGGGCAGGGTGGTCTCCATTGGAATGTCCAAATTTGAAGGTAGCAAGTTGGGTTACTCATGCTTGTCAACCAGCAAGGTGGAGGGCTATTAGGGGCCCGGTGTTTAATTTGCATGCTAAAATTCTTATGAAGACACCGGTTGATGTCTCACTAACTTCTTAAATGTTCTGATTGCAACACAAGCACATATGTCATCAGGTCACAGTTATGAAAGTGAAAAAACCTAGATTTTGTAGAAAAAATGGGTGATCACTTCAGGGGTGTGTTCACTTTTTCCTCTTATAAACGGTAGAGGTCGGGACGTCCGTAGTCATTGGGTTGGTGTAGTGCTAACCATTGTCAATCCATTGATATGGGAGAAACTCCATGTTCAGATGTATAGTGTCTATTTATTTCGTTAGTATGAAGATAAGTGAGGAGTTATTTTCATGGACAAGCAGGCAAGATTTTGGAGAATGAGGTTGCACGTGCAAAAAATGAGACATTGTTTTCTTCATACAATGCTTGTGCATCGTATGATAATTATGATTCGTAACATCCACAAAGAATGCGGGCTAAGTTTTCCAATCAATAAACGGCATAATTCCTTTACCCATTGTTTGGGCCCATGGATTTCCTCCTGACCAATCATTCTTTTGTAGAAAAAGCACTTGGTACGCACTTTACACAAGACATGTTTACTATAACCACTTTTCTCGATGTGCTCCAGATCATGCATATTGCGCCAACTACTAGGAAGAAATTTACTCTACACCAGTCCAATACTTGTTATTTTTAAAAGTGGGTATACAATGAATATTATTATAATGTTGATCATTTCAAGGTAAATTTTATTCCAGTATATGTTCATCATTATTTCATGTGACCATATTTTGAAAATTGATTTCCTTTGTAAAATGTGGTCACCAATGTGGTCTACAAAATAGTAGGGAATTGATTTATGTTTCATTTAGATTTTTTTCCTTATTAGAAATGAGGGTGCTGGTCTTCCATGCACTTCACAATGACGTGACCGTGGACGTCCACGATCATGCGATGTGCTCTTTTTTAACACAAACGAGAGAAAAACCCCTCAAATTGGATTACCTGAACTGAGAATAGTGACCCATTTGGGGAATTCTCTTCTTGTTTGCTATTTGAATAAGAAAATCAATTTTCTAGCTTCTCCACAATCCACACTATGCTACAAATGCACGCATCACAAAAATGTGCATAGCCAATTGCACAATTGGATGTGTTATCTCCATTTTTACTCCAGGGAGGATGTGTTCCATGTTCTTTGCTTTTTTTTTTTTTTACTTCTTGAAGCATATCAAAATGTAAAATTGCAACCGTTTATGCGTACGATCAGATGTCTTCAAACATTTCTGTGGTTTGTACTATCAATTGTGTTTTAGTTAAGATAGGACTAGAGTTTTATATGAAGAATGCATGAGTAAATCATAGACTTTATGGTAATGAATGGTCCTCAAACAAGCTGAAATGAGGAGACAATTATAGCACATTTTGTCATATTCTCTTATGGACAAAAAAACAGCTATTTGGTATTGAGGAGTCACCACTCTTCATTGTTTGGACAACAGAATTGTGCATAATTATTCGAGAGAAAAAGCCCCCAAATCCCTCAGCCCCCCTCGTCCATATTCATCGTGTCACCAATATTAGCCATCAACACATCATTTCAGTAAGGTCATTGATTAATTGTCTCTCGCTTTCAACATCAAAATAAGATTGGAGTGAAACAAATTGTACAACATAATAAAAACAGGACCCATGAAGTGAGATGAGAGAGGGAGAGACATGAATCAAGAGAGCGAGGGGTGGAAAGAGAGAGTGGGAGAGGAAGATAGAGAGAGATAGGGAGAGAGAGAGAGGGAGAGAGTGAGATGTAGAGAGAGAGAGAGAGAGAGAGAGA
>SZWC01016172.1:49420-66091 GCA_023375785.1 Penium margaritaceum
CCTCCCCCCCCTTCTTGTCGTCGGGCGTCCCCCCCTTCCTTGTCCGTCGTCGTCGTCGCTCACCTAAATGACGTCAGCACCCCTCGCGGCTGTGATCGCGCCCTCACCCAATGCGACACCGAAGTTGTCGCCGACGAACGTGCGAAGTTGGGTCTCACTCTCACGCACGCAAACGTACGTGAGAGTCAAACCCAACCTTTGCTTTGGGGTCCCGTTTCAATCGAGACTCCAAAGCCAGGGTACCGTTCAATGTGTGTGTCAAAGTGCAAAACGAATACAACATTCCATTTTCTACAGTGAGAGAAATATGAGAATAGACGCACTTTCTACATAACTGTTTCGATGGACTGTGTGCTGATGTGGCGCAACCACAGAGAAGGTGTCATTTCTGAGTGCCCTTTCCAAAAACTGTCATATCTGCTTTTCGTCATTTTTGCGTGCCCTTCCGAACGGCCATCATTTTTGCGTGCCCCACCAAAAAGTCGTCATTTTTGCGTGCCCCTCCACCGCGTCGTCATTTTTGCGTGCCCCTCCACCGCGTCGTCATTTTTGCGTGCCCCGCCACCGCGTCGTCATTTTTGCGTGCCCTTTTCAAAACCCCGCTAAATTTGTGTTTTCCTCTTCTTTTACTCGAAAACCCCCCTTTGCAGAATTAGGGTTTTCTATGTTTGCGCGGGCGGAGCCCGTGCAAACATAAAACCCTACATCCGTGAATGGCGGTTTGTGAGTGTCAAAAAAATGCTCATTACTCAATCTAGATCGAGAAACAACTCCTTTATGAACTGGTTTTTAAAGAAGAAGACCCATTTCAATACATCCAAATCGCTTTCAAAACCTAACCCAAATTACACTAAAGGTTTTAATGTTTTGTTTTTGCATAGGTTCCTGCTAGGCCCCATGGTAGTGGGGCCCACCAAGTTCCCTTTCAACGCATGGGGTTTTTTGGACACCAAATGTCGCAAACCTTTGTGAGAAAATTCGCAAACCCCTCTATTGAGGGATGTGTGGTTTTTTTTCTCATGTCTGACAATATCAGCATACTTTGGCTCGATGGCATGTGGTGTCGACATAACGTGTTTGTTTTAAATATACATTATATTTTTCGATGCATACTGGATTGAGCAATAAAAATTTGGATATGGCGTGAATAATGTGGCGTGAACAATTTGGATATGGCGTGAATAATGTGTGAAACGTGGATGTGGCGATAGTTATAAGGATTATTTGGATACATGGTTACTCCCCCATTTTGTTTATCAAAGACGTCCGTAAAGCTCACCAAAAACGATAAGAACCCTCTAGTTGATTGGTTGGATTGGATCTGTTTTGATCAAAAACTGAAAACAATGAAAGTCGATCGGCATTTTGACATGGGGTGTGTCAAGGAACGTTCCAATAAGGATACATGATAAGGCCAAAAAACAAAGAAATAATGGACAGTCGCTCCATGTGGACAAGTAGTATGGTTAGCATCTCCTCTCATACTTCAAGTATCATGAAGAATGAGTTCTTTTGGCATGGTGGCATAACGGTTAAAACATCACTTTTTTTGTTTGAATGGACCCGACAACGACTTTGATCAAGTGTTGAATTCTAAAAGTTATTATTTCTACATTTCAACACAAACACAATAATTATCTAACATTGGAAATTCACATTTCTCTATCTAAAACTTTGGTCAGACATCCACTTCGAACTCTGATGCGGTCAAGGAGTGGAACTTAATAATGAACTATTGAATTGTGACGTTTTGACTCAATTAAAGGACTCGAGAATCCAATGTTGATTGTGCCCCTTACTTTGAGATATACCGCTATGAAAATTTCATTCACAATCCAAAGGCTTTACTTTTCCTTATCTATTATCCTTATTTGGCTATACCCTATCCCCGTAGATGATCAGAAATGCCCACCAGATCCACAGTGTTCCGCTGCTTCAAACCTGTTTCTCTGTAGCAAGGAGCAACAACACCACCAAAACGAGTTATCGTATCAATCTTATGTTTTGGTTTCTTCTTCGTTTGTAGGCGATGACATGTGCTCCTTAATCTATAAACCTGCTTTGAGTTGTCCTTTCATAAATCACTTTACCATAATACTACGATAGTATGGTCCTATAGCGAGCAAAACATGAACAAATTCAACCAGTGTTTTTGCAATGCCTCGTTCACACATACAAAAAAAAATTAATTCAAGGGAGTAAAATATGTCAAGACGGTTCATGTTTAATCACCTTGAGAAAAAATGTTGTCATTAACATTATGTGACATTATTTGTTTTTCCTTGTATTCAATTCAAATCTATCTTTCACGCAATTTATCTTATGCAAAGAAATCATGTGAGAGCGCTTCTACACAAAATTTATTGTGATGTCCAAAAAAGTAGAATTCTTGCACGAGTGCCATTGGTAAAAACTAATTCACCAGATGTCCATCGCAAAAAGAGTGAGTGTGTATACTTTGCATACCCACTATGACACTCTGCATGAGTATGAAGAGATGAAAACAAAACCTCACTTATGGTATGTATCAGTTATTATAACATCTTTTTCTTTCATGGAGAAACTCGTGACAAGAGCTAAACAAAATTTTCTATGCTCAAGATACAATATATTCTCTCATTTTCTCTTTCTGATCCTCTATGTCTGTGTATATATATCTCTCGCTCTCTTGCTCTCGCTCCCCCCCCTCTCTCTCTCTCTCTCTCTCTCTCTCTCTCTCTCTATCTATCTATCTCTCTCTCTCTCTCTCTCTCTCTACATCTCACTCTCTCCCTCTCTCTCTCTCCCTATCTCTCTCTATCTTCCTCTCCCACTCTCTCTTTCCACCCCTCGCTCTCTTGATTCATGTCTCTCCCTCTCTCATCTCACTTCATGGGTCCTGTTTTTATTATGTTGTACAATTTGTTTCACTCCAATCTTATTTTGATGTTGAAAGCGAGAGACAATTAATCAATGACCTTACTGAAATGATGTGTTGATGGCTAATATTGGTGACACGATGAATATGGACGAGGGGGGCTGAGGGATTTGGGGGCTTTTTCTCTCGAATAATTATGCACAATTCTGTTGTCCAAACAATGAAGAGTGGTGACTCCTCAATACCAAATAGCTGTTTTTTTGTCCATAAGAGAATATGACAAAATGTGCTATAATTGTCTCCTCATTTCAGCTTGTTTGAGGACCATTCATTACCATAAAGTCTATGATTTACTCATGCATTCTTCATATAAAACTCTAGTCCTATCTTAACTAAAACACAATTGATAGTACAAACCACAGAAATGTTTGAAGACATCTGATCGTACGCATAAACGGTTGCAATTTTACATTTTGATATGCTTCAAGAAGTAAAAAAAAAAAAAAGCAAAGAACATGGAACACATCCTCCCTGGAGTAAAAATGGAGATAACACATCCAATTGTGCAATTGGCTATGCACATTTTTGTGATGCGTGCATTTGTAGCATAGTGTGGATTGTGGAGAAGCTAGAAAATTGATTTTCTTATTCAAATAGCAAACAAGAAGAGAATTCCCCAAATGGGTCACTATTCTCAGTTCAGGTAATCCAATTTGAGGGGTTTTTCTCTCGTTTGTGTTAAAAAAGAGCACATCGCATGATCGTGGACGTCCACGGTCACGTCATTGTGAAGTGCATGGAAGACCAGCACCCTCATTTCTAATAAGGAAAAAAATCTAAATGAAACATAAATCAATTCCCTACTATTTTGTAGACCACATTGGTGACCACATTTTACAAAGGAAATCAATTTTCAAAATATGGTCACATGAAATAATGATGAACATATACTGGAATAAAATTTACCTTGAAATGATCAACATTATAATAATATTCATTGTATACCCACTTTTAAAAATAACAAGTATTGGACTGGTGTAGAGTAAATTTCTTCCTAGTAGTTGGCGCAATATGCATGATCTGGAGCACATCGAGAAAAGTGGTTATAGTAAACATGTCTTGTGTAAAGTGCGTACCAAGTGCTTTTTCTACAAAAGAATGATTGGTCAGGAGGAAATCCATGGGCCCAAACAATGGGTAAAGGAATTATGCCGTTTATTGATTGGAAAACTTAGCCCGCATTCTTTGTGGATGTTACGAATCATAATTATCATACGATGCACAAGCATTGTATGAAGAAAACAATGTCTCATTTTTTGCACGTGCAACCTCATTCTCCAAAATCTTGCCTGCTTGTCCATGAAAATAACTCCTCACTTATCTTCATACTAACGAAATAAATAGACACTATACATCTGAACATGGAGTTTCTCCCATATCAATGGATTGACAATGGTTAGCACTACACCAACCCAATGACTACGGACGTCCCGACCTCTACCGTTTATAAGAGGAAAAAGTGAACACACCCCTGAAGTGATCACCCATTTTTTCTACAAAATCTAGGTTTTTTCACTTTCATAACTGTGACCTGATGACATATGTGCTTGTGTTGCAATCAGAACATTTAAGAAGTTAGTGAGACATCAACCGGTGTCTTCATAAGAATTTTAGCATGCAAATTAAACACCGGGCCCCTAATAGCCCTCCACCTTGCTGGTTGACAAGCATGAGTAACCCAACTTGCTACCTTCAAATTTGGACATTCCAATGGAGACCACCCTGCCCCATCAAAAACTGCCCTCTAGTATAATTTCACTTGTTATTGCCTTGTGGAAAGAATATGGCTAAAATGTGAAACTGTAACTAGACCCTGCATCGGTAACACTTACATGTTTTGCAACTTTGCTAATGTTCTAGTATTGTCGCCCATGAACTTTTCAATGGGGGCACTGTTTAGTGTTTCTCTTTCCACTAGCATATATGGGTTGTCTCTTACTTGTAATGGCATGTGATGTTGTCGTTTGCTTATCAAATTGTAGATTATTTTATAAATTGACATGTTATACTCTCTCCAAATTTTATGCATTCGTGCAATTTCCAACATGAAGTTGATTATCCTCCACATGGGTCTTTGCAAGCTCCATTATCCATTCCGTAAGAGTTATTTCCCAAATAGTGGGAACTATACACACAGGGGTGAATGCTAGTGGGTGAGACTCCCATGTTGTCCAAGGAAGTATGGTCTTGTGCATAACTAAATGGGTTAAAACAATGGCCCATACAATAAATATTTCTTACTTAAGGGCCACAATAAGCATGTATTAGAACAAGACAATGCGATAATGGAGGAGCTTAACGATTTGTTGGCATGCAATATACTGCTCACGTACAGTAATTTACAAAACATTAATTCAATGTTTTTTCTTCCCTACCTAAAGTGTCCAATCCTAAAAAACCAAAAAACATTGATAGTGGTAATGTGGCTAAGTGAAGGGATGTACTCCATTGTTCATGGGCTCATGTTTAGACAAATCTCATCTTGCACACTTGTGTATCCAGGGGAAAACTTTTATTTTTTAGAGTAACGTAAAGGTCATGCAGTTGTAGGAGGAGTTCAGTGGAGCTAGATTAAAGGCACACAAAAATGACTTCACATTTTCACTTAAAGCTTATTAATGAATCAACTTGATGTGGAAAAAATCGTTGGCTCCACTACAACATTGGAACACTATTAGGTGGAATACTCTGGCATTTTTTGAAAAGCTAAATAAGAAGTCCAATTACACAAGACCAAGTACCATAGAATCCATGGAACATCATCACTTGAACAAAAATTGGCCTGGAAAACCATTTTTTACCTAAGATAATGGAATCAAACGTGATTTCGGGCAATCAATTCCAATATTTGATGTTGAAGGTGACAACTTCTTAATGGTTGAAGCAACTAATGGGTCACCAATAGTGAATCCACAACTCACATATTATCCAATGACAAGTGATGCGAAAGCCCAAATTCTCATTCTAGAGTTTGCATTGGAAAAAACCTCCACTCTAATGGAGATCAACAGATTCAATCACTATAGTGAACTATAGTGTTGGACACATAAAAATTCTGACATTCTCTTACATGATGATAGTCTACATGGATAACAAGCCAAAAAGAAGAATCCATAAAGGGTTGAAGGAGCCAAAAAGAAGAATCCATGAAACATAGTGTTGGACGAAGGAAAATCCCGATCTTCTACTGTTTTGTCAAAAACTTCTCCTTTAACAGATTACCCAACTCAATTGCTTAATTTTTCACAGGCTATGGCTCCCAATATCGCTCTTTGCATTAAGGAATGTAAGGATGACCAGCTTATGATCTTGTTATGGGTGCAAACAAGGGTTCACAAAATTCGCTAAATGGTACCGCCACAGTTGGATGAGGGAGGCCTCACATGGTTTTACGAGAGATATTGAGGTCTGGAAACTTGTGTTAAAGAATTTATCTAGCATTTGTTTAAGGGAAAACTAGCATCACATGGTTGCGATTCTTGTAGAAATGAACAGCAATGACTTCAAAACATAGAATTACACCGGGTTTTGGTCTTGAGGTATCTACCAACGAGAAAAGGTAAAACCATCCTCGGATGAGGTTTCTATATACAAAAACATCCTCATGCGACTTGCACCAAATTGAAAGATCTATATCAGCATTATTGCGACCCCAACATACCTGCACTTAGAAGTCGAAGCAGAGGTTAAGCACCCTAAAACGTTATATCTACCACAACTTGACAATGGAGAGATTTGATCTTTATACATGTGGCAACTGATACAAGTGATTCACTGGCCTCATCATCCTCAACACGGAAAAATGGAATGGTTCTATTGGAAAAGTATAAACCATCATTGGAGGAGTTTGAACCATTTTTTTTATGAAGTGTCGTATGAGATAACTCCTTAATGCAACATCAACAACCTCTATCTTTGAGCAATAGATGGACAGTGAAGGGAGACCTATTAAATGAACAACCACACACTAACTGAGATGACATACAAGCTCTATTAGATGCTAGGGTGCAATTTTCCTTCCCACTTCAACATAAACATCTCTAATTATTTCATAAAAAAAAAAGAGCAAGGAAATGGGACATTGCATAGATTGGGAATATGGAACTTTGCACTCAGTATGGGAATCTTAAGTTTACGATTATGTTGTTGGATTCACAAATAACTTTGTTTCATTAATGGCATTGATGGAACAAATTTCTATACCTTGATGACTTTTATCCTGCCAGAATGACAGTTTAGTCTACAGCCGCATGCCAGAGTAACACAATGGACACCTCCAGGAAGTCCCCAAAGCTCTCAGAAAATAATGTTTCCTAAAAAAACTTTACGTGTGACTTTGTACTCTGATGAATTGAGTTTCTAGGCCACTTCATTGGTGGAAGATAAATCTTGATGGACCCAAAAAACATGACGCCAGTCACGTATTCTACCAAGGCTCACTAATGTTTGGGATGCCCAATTTTTTTCATGATCTTTGTTTGTGCCTCTCTTTTGTCTCACTCAACAGGCCACCAAGTGGATTGAAGGTGAAAGAAATTAAGTAGTAATAATCCCTTTCAGAAACTCATATGGTGGAATGCATCATGACCACCAAGAAACAGATGTCATTCTCCTCCAAAGTAATGGTGGTGGAGAATAACTGGTTGTGTATGTGGCCCAAAAATATGCGGATTGTAGGTGAACTACAAGGTTCACAAGTCGATTTTAGCCTAATTCTAGGACAAATTGAAAAATTGGCAATGATATCTAGAATGATGTCGACGTGTCATTTTTTCCAACCAACATGCCCTCCACAGAGTATCAAAGACATGGAGGTCATGATCAATCATTCCAAATTGAACAAAACCCATACATTAAACAAAGATTTTGCACATAGATGCAAACAAATAGGAGGATTTGGCAAAATGAATCTCTGACTGATGTTGCAAATGTATTTGCAATGGCAATGGACTCAATGAGTAGTTGTACCAGTGAGGAAAGAAATCCAAAGGATGATAGTGAAGGAGTGCCATGACCACTAGAAAATATACACAATGAGGACGAAAAGACAAAAGAAAACAAGGTACAATTGGTGGAACAAAACATGTACCAACATTGCTGAAACTCATGCAATATGTATTCATGGTAGTTGAGACGAACAAAATCTCCGTATTTGTTCCAATAACTATTGATGCTAAAAGAGCCTTAGTCAACTCTTTACATAATTTTTATCATGGATATATCCACAAAAAATAAGTATATCATGAAGCTCTTCTGTTAAATTATCCCTTATCTAAGATTTCAGAAATCATTCCAACAATGATAATACTCACCACGGAGGAAAAAACATGGTCTTTCATCAATAACATCATTTGCCTGAAATCTTCACCTACTCCATCACCAATGACTAAGGTAGAAGGTTCACTACTAGATTCTTGTGAAAGTTGATGAACCATTATGGCCATTGGATCCAACTATCAATGGCCTTTCTTAGATTGATGGCTAAATGGAGGGGTCCAAAGAGACTCTTCAGCAACTACTTTGATTTCTATGTGAGGTACTAGGCACAAACTCGGCAGAGTCACTTACAAGAATTGGATGAAAGTCAAAATTAGCATTTGGGATTGTGACCAAATCAACTCCCCAAATCTCTTTCCATGAGGATACAAACGTGAAAAGATGAAACCTACGTGGTTGGAATCATCCTTCATTGCACCAATGTGGAACTTTGTTTTCACCATGCTTTGATTACCCGACAACAAGGCTATCTTCCTAGTTTTCCACTTAATACAATTCAATTTGTCTCAGGAACCAATTGAGAACTTTCATGGTAGGAAGGTACTCCCCCCATCTCCTGCACAAGTTGATAAGGATGCGAATGATGTAATTTTTGACACCCTTGGGAACCAACAATGAGGAAGAACAATCAATGACGATTGATTCAAAGGCAAACCCTATCACATCCATGGCTTGTGATGCTCTCTAGCTCAAATTTGTTCTCTCACACTGTCCCGTGAACAACACAGTCTAGTACCTTTTGGTATCAGAGCATGTGAAGGACCCCTCTCACCTTCCTTCGATTCACAACTTGTGGGTGGAGATTCATCCCACCATTGAGCTATCTCGCTCACCGGGTGCAGTTTCTCATGCGACACAGCGTTGGAGGCAACACTGCCTCCCATTTCTCCTTGTGCCTCTACACCGGCGCTCCTTGTCCAAGTAGTGGTGTCTATTGCAGCCCACAGCATGCACACTTGGCATTTGCCAGCAGTAGTGCACAGCAAATCGGTGACCGTCTCGCACCCGCACCTGCCCTCTTCCTTTGACCTCTTATCATCGCCTGTCTGGACATCACTTGTAGGTTCTCCAATACATGCCTTCAGATACTACACTAACTCTCTCTTCAGCAACAACCATAGGAGACCCATTCTACTCGACTAGTGCTAGTGCACATTTTGTCTCGCATCTCTTGCTGCACCTGTAGTCAACTCATTTTCCATGCTAGATTCTCCGCCTCTTGAAGGTCCTCCTGATGACAAACTTGACTCACCTTGCACAACAACTCACCTCACAGAGTGTGTAGAGTGGGAGGACTAGAAGACCTTAGACCCACCGTAGAACGACGACGACAACACGCCACTGTGGGTGTGTATGCTAGACCCTACAATCTGGCACGGTGACCTTACTGACGTGGCTGCAGCGGCAGAGTGCAAGATTGACCGCCAAGTTTCCAATATTGATGACCTCCCATCTTCTACATCTCCTCTCTCAGGTATGCAATCCACCAGGTCAGTCCCCACTCCTACTCCTCTACCTCAATCCAGACCCCTCCCGGTCTTGCAGCTACTGACACCGCCGAGCCATCAGTGGCACGTGAGGTTCGTGATTTCATCTCTGTCCTTCCTATCCACACCGACCCCATCAGCTTGGCCGGTGCTGAACTGGGCACCGCAGCTGGTGCAACCTCCACATTCTCTGCCACGGCACGTGCTAGCAGAACACCAATCCAAACTGCGCTTGGTAGAGCGGATGATGCATACGCACAGACAGTGGCATCATTAACTTTGCTTGCTGGTGCAGCCACCAATATCGCCACACAAATCACGATTGTTGTTACAACTACCAAAGCCTCTGTAGCTGACGTAATCGCAAGCACCATCGGCTCCATCTGGGCCTCCATTGCAGCAGCATTTTTTACCCCTACATGTGCACCCCACGACCTCACCCATCATGTCACCACCGGTGTACTTGTCACTCATACAGTTGCAATGGTAGCGGGGGCCACAGTTAGAGACCTTCTTTGCCTTGTTGTGGCAGTCTCTATGTGGATGGCCATCCTGTTCTCTTAACGGGCTACGGTGGTGCCTCCTCTCTTCTCTCTGCTCCCACGTCGCTAGCTTGGTGAGCTTACGCTCTCTCCCTCTCTTCTCCCCACACTTTCACATCTCTCTTTGGCTGCTCAGTTTGTTACACCATGCCTGCACTAGAAGAAACTATCGAGGTCCTGCAATCTGCTCTTAGTGGGGCATGGGCTACACTTCGTCAACTAAACAACGAGCTCAATAGTGGACTACAGGCATAGCATGGGCTGGCTCCAACTATGGCCAACTTAGTCATAGAGCACCTACGGGTTGTTCCTGCCATTGATCTTGTTCCCTGTTGACAAAACAGCCTCAACCAAGTCCTGTATACCTCCAAATGCTGCCACCACCTCCACGGCTCCCTCTCTTTTAGCTGTTGTTCTTGCTCAGGCACTTCTTCCACCCAGACAAAAAGACTTTGAGAATGTGTCCCCTCAGTTCACCTCTAAACTCACTTTCTTTTCCTGGGAGACCCGCTTTAGTGCCTAGGCACAAGGCGAGCTACTGTGGGAATACTACTCACTGGCCAAACCGCCCTTCGTCCCCCAGCCTACGAAGGCTACCTATGTTGTCTGTGCTCTCATCAACGCTTGGCCTAAGGGATTTCTAGAGGACATTGGTACGTACAATGCTGACCCCACACGCGACACCCCTACTAATCCCATTAATATCTAGCTCTCATTCATCACCATAAGACAGTGACTGCTCATGCTACTCAAAGTGCCCTCGTTATCCAGTTCAACACTCTCCACATGCGTGCATACAAATCTACCGATGAGTATTGGACGCTCATTCTACGTCTCCTTTGTGACCTGGGGACATCAGCACGTGGTCCTTTTTCTGCCTGTCTGTGTTGTCACTGGTCCCATTCCTGAGCTCTCTGACATGTATTCGCATGTCTCCCAAGGTGAGCTTGAGAACCTTGATTCTGCCCTAGTTCCCGCTAATTCACCCCCAGGGATTGGGCCACTCTACGATTTCACTGCCGCTCGGCTCACCGACTGGTGGAGCAACTTGCAAAACAAGAATCTCCATCGTGTAGCTCTTGTTGTCATCACTACTTCATCATTCTCCTCCTTTATAGATGTTGTCTCCACTCCAGCCTCTCCCTCCATTATAGTCGTCCACACCACTTAAGGTGCTCACCGCGGTGTGAGAAATAGTTCTGGACGTGGGCACGACAAGGGTCGTGATCGCAGCTCCAATGCCCCTCTCTCCCTACATAGGTCACATGATGCTCTGGTGCTTGTGGAAACTTTGCCCCAATGAGCACAACACCTCAGGATGATGCCCGTCTTGCTTCCGCCATGCATGCTCACTAGGCTTGCACTGGCAGTAGCTACTCTCACGCAGCCACAACTACTACGACAGTTGCTTCACCGACGTCCTCTTCCTCCTCTGCCTCCGCTCTCACCACCAATCTTGCACCACTATAGCCGCTTGTCACCCAGCCTGATCCTTCGTGTTGGGTGCCTCCTCCCTCGGGCCCATTCTACTATGGGCCTCCCTCCATCCACTACTATGTGCCTTCTTGGCCCATGGACAATGGCCACTTCACTGACACCTGCTCCTCTGACCGCTCTGCTGACCGTCGTGATGAGGAGCGTTTAATTGAGCGTCGTCTTACCAAAATCCTTCAGCTTCATTCTCAGGGAGGTGAGAGTGTGAGTGGCCACTCTTGTGTGTTTGTCTGTGAGTCGGATGGGACCCTTTTTGGTGCCTTGTTGGGATGTGTTTAGGAGACTTTGCCTGATGAACGCTCTTGGATTGAGGACTAACAGTCTAGTACGTTTCCTTCTCGTCTTGGTCACCCGTCACATGTTCCTCCACCTGGGACCGTCGCAATCTGCCTAATTCTCCCCTCCGCCCGTGTTTCCTCCGGTTTTTGGATCATTGAATCTGGTGCCACCCATCAGATGACCTCATGTCGTTCCTCCTTTTGTTCTCTCATTCCAGTGGGTTTTGTTCAGTTTGTCTGGACTAGTTCTCGCCCACTGCTTCCTATTCAAGGTTTTGGTGTTTTCCACTTTGTTGGTCCTGGTGGGGACCTCTTTCTTCGCGACGTGCTGTATGTGCCTGGCCTTGAGGTTAGCCTCCTCTCTATCACCACCCTTGTTGATAAGGGCATGGAATTCTCGTCTAGACGGGGCATTGGCACTGTTCCGCTTTGTTCTTCCGGCCGTGTTGTTCTTCGTGGCATGTGCTGTGGCCGCTTGTTTCTTGTACCGTTGTCTTGCCCATCGTGATCCGCTGCCTCTGCTCTTGTTCATGTTTTCCTCACCGAAAAACGTTTCTACATGTCATGTAACCAACCATTGTTGTATAATATCAAACAACATGCTTGGCATGCATTCCAAAAAAGAGGATTACCAACTTTATATAGATGAGTCCTAGAAGCATATACCCATTGCCGATATTCTAACTCAGGCCTTTTCCAAAGAAAGATGCAAATCTCTTGCATCATCTTCTCTGTCACATTTACATTGCCGCCATTTAGCATCTCTTGTGCCTCCGACCTGCCGTTGGTCTTCACTCTGCTGCATTTGCGCCTTTGTGCTCCACTGCTTGTCTCGATTATGCTAGTGGCAAAATGCAACACTCCCCGTTCACAACAACTGAGTCCACCACGTCGCACCCTCATGACCTCATGACTTCCTTGGTGGCCTTGGCTGCTATGTCATTTGTTTGACTAATGGCTTTTCACGGTACCGCTGAATCTTTGCCCTTCGCCACAAAGGTGACATAACTTAGGTTCTTGAAGCATGGCTTCCCCAAGCCGAGCGCGCCTGCGTACGTCCCTTGCGTGTCTTCCGGAGCGACAGAGGTGATGAGTTACTTGGTCCCACCTCTCACTTCCTTGAATCTCGTGGCATCTAACTTGAGTTCTCTGCTCCCTACACGCCCCGCTTCTCTCCCTTTGCCCTCTCAGGGTAGGAAGGTCCTTCTCTCTCTTGGTCCGTTGTTTTCCCCTCGGTGTGTTTGTCGCCCGTCTCTTCTGACTTTGCTTCTACCTCCGTGCCATCTCTCCCCTCTATGCCGCCTGTTGCCTTTGAGTCCTCTCCCTCATCTGCACCACATACTACCTCTGAGCCCTCTCCATCGTCTGCACCACCTGCTGCCTCTGAGCCATCTGCCTCCTCTATATCGCCTACTACCCCTGAGCCAACTTCCTCTTCTCTCCTGCTTGTGGCCTCTAAGCCCTCTACCCCTTTTGTATCATCTACTACTCCAGAGCCACTTGTCCTGTCTGTACCACCTACTACCTCAGAGCCACTAACTCTTCCGTACACCCCGTTTCTCCCTAATCTCATAATGGTCAACTCCGTGCACTTCCCTCTCACTCCCGCCCTGTCATCTCGGGTGATCCTGGTCTCCGTGCACTTGGCCTAGTGACCACATCCTCACTCGTTCCTGCGTCTGTCATGCACCCCATTACCTCACTTGGCTACTGTCTCATTGAGTAGGAATTTTGTCTTGCTCTTGACTTGTCCATCGTTGGTTTTGTTGTCTCATGCTTTATATCTGCTGGTCTATCTCCCCTTCCACCTGAACCCCTGACAGTTCAGGGTCCTCGCTATGCGTCCGAATCCATTATTTGAGAGTAGGCCATGCAAGTCGAACTTGATGCCCTTTCTGAGCATGGTGTCTACGAGCTGGTTGATCTCCCCCCAGGAAGATCAACCACGCAAAGCAGTGGTTGCAAAATAGGTGTACCGGTGAAAGCTGAATCCCGACAACACTGTTGAACGATACAAGGCACGAATTACAGAAAAACGATTCTCTCAAGTCCTAAAGGTCGACTTTGATGAGACACTTGTCCCAATTGGTCGCTATATCACTGCCAGAGCATTACTCTGCCTGGTGGGCCAGCATGATTGGGAACTTGAACATATGGATGTAAATAATGCCTTCCTCCATGGAAAAATGGGCAAGGAAATGTACATAGTGCAGCCACCCGACTTCACAGGTGGAATAAATCAGGTAACGCAAAGCCTCTATGGGCTCAAGTAGTCCTCACGCTATTGGAACCTGGAATTTAGAGCGAATTTGAAAACAGGGGACTTCAAGAGGAGCACCGTAGACCCCGCCTTGTTCCTCAGTCCTCCCTTTGGACCACTTGTTGCTATCCTTGTCTATGTGGATGAACTTCTCCTTGCCTCTCCCAACATCACAGCTACCCAGTCTGCAAAGGCTCTCTTGCAGTCTGCATACAAGATGATGGACCTCTGTCCAGCTCGTGTCTTTCTAGGCATGGAGCTAGAGCGTGATTGCTTGCAAAGCACCATACACGTCCATCATGCTACGTATGTTTGCAGTCTTGGGGAGCGGTTTGGACCTCTTCTCATGGCTGTTCCCTCAGCTTCTACACCTATGACCCCAGCGGGTCAATAACTGCTGATGTCCTCAGAGCTGTCAAAACTGGGGAAGACTGTGGACGTGACATACTACCTCAGGGTCATTGGCTCCCTGATGTACCTTGCGACCACTACTCATGCTGATGTTGCCTTTGTTGTGAACTTTCTCTCGTAGTTCTCCCAGTGCCTCAGAGAGCACCACCTTGAGGCTGCATTGTGCGTGGTGCGCTATGCACTCTCCATGCCATGGATTGGACTGCACTTTTGTGCACAGCCCTCAGTAATTGTTGATGGGTTCACTGACAACAACTGGGCACATGTTACTCATGCACAAAGTAGAACGAGATACATTTTCATGTTTGGTAGGACTGCTATCTCTTGGAAAAGCGGAAAACAAGGATGTGTTGCCTATAGTACAAATGAGGCTAAGTACGTGACTCTTGGCACAGGTACGTGTGAACATGTCTAGCTCTCTCGCCTACTACATCAGCTGTGTGTCCCCATTTGTATCATCACTCTATGCTGTGACAATCAAAGCACGAAAGCCATTGCAAAAAAAGAATGGCATGCATCATTCACGCACTAAGCATATGAATGTGGAGCATCACATTGTTCGCGGGTACATTGCTACTGGCATTATCTGAGTTACTTGGGTGGACACACGGTGAAAGAGGGCTGACTATCTCACCAAGGATCTCAGTAGAAATGTTTTCAAGTGTACCATCAATACCGTTGGCCTTACCTGTCTCGTTGTCGCCTTCACGCTTATACACTGTTGTGTGTGCCATTCTACTTCTACTTATGATGTGTTTGTCTAGAGGTCATGGGGGAGTTTTGGAGTTTTGTTGGCCACTCACATCCCTATTCCCTCCTGTCTCACTATTCATGGGACACACACATGTACAGATTGAGTGACCATAACCTAGGGAGACGTCGTCCAAGAGTGCCCTTGCTGTTGGCTCCAGGCTCATCAAGCAATCATCAAGCTACCCAGGATTGCCCTCTGGCCCAAGAATGACCCATAACTGACTATCTTTCTGTGACGTGGTAGATGCTAGGGCTCGTACATTCGCACTGCCGATGCCTGCATCATGGTTGTCTGCCACTGGTGTTTTTAGGAGCTGCGTGTTATCCTTGGTGGTGATCCTTAGGGGGCCACCATGTCGGTCTCATATCCTACACTGGTGAGAAGTCACACTCGGGTAATTTCGAGAGGTCGTGCTTGACCCCCGAGTGGAAGTGCATGCTCATCAGAGCTGTTGCTCAGTGTGGGTGTGCACTCACCGGTGACTTAAACTCTCGCTCCTCCTCCCTGATTCCTTGTCTTGGTTGTGAAGATGGATTCTAAGGCAAACCCTACCACATCCATGGCGTGTAATGCTCTCTAGATCACTCCTAATCTCTCACACTTTTCTGTGAGCAACACAGTCTAGTAACTTCACACAAAAAGTACATGGTGGCCATTTATTTTGTTATGCTTCGCCCCTTACCTAAGAGTGACTAAGAGTGGAGGATGTGAGTAGGGACTGTTGAGCATCTCGTTACGCACTTGTGTCAGTGGTACACGTGTATGGACATGCATACCATCAATCATGGGGGACTGTTGTGATGTGAGTCATCTCCGTCTGTTTGTACAGCTTACTGTGACCACTCGACCGTGTCCATGCTCGTGCGCATTCTTGATGCAGACTGAGCTGGCACTGGGTGGTGGCTCCACCCACATGCAACTGTCATACAGCTGCCACGACAGGTGGTGGCTCCACCCACCAGCAACTGTCATACTGCTCCCATGATGTCCCGAGTGTTGTTGTGTGTGTCGTACACAGCTTACGGTGACCCCTCGGCTCATGTCCATTCACGTGCAGATCCCTGAGACAGGCGACGGTGGCAGCAGGCCGGCAGCCGGTGGCGACGGGCGCCCAGAAGACTTCTGCATTTTGTAGACTCGTGCTGTGTCAGAGCACGTAGGCGTGCAGCCTATCAGGATGTAGATCTCGTCGACGTGGCCGTTCTGGTTCAAACGGCTCGCCGTTCTGACGAGTCTGCAGGGAGTTGTGAC
>SZWC01016173.1:22205-24705 GCA_023375785.1 Penium margaritaceum
TGGTATGGTATGGTATGGTATGGTATGGTACGGTATGGTATGGTGTGATATGTTTTGGTATGGTATGGTATAGTATGGTATGGTATGGTTTGGTATGGTATGGTATGGTATGGTATGGTGTGATATGGTATTGTATGGTATGGTATGGTATGGTATGGTATGGTATGGTATGGTATGGTATGGTCTGGAATATGAGCAGATTAAATGATTGAAAATAGTACAGAGCATGCAAAAGAGTCTTAGATCATGAAAGCGGTTCCAGGCCAAAGGAGCATTCTTTAGGCATAACAAAGATCAAGGAGAGTAACATGAAAAGATCACTGGACCACGCAAATTATTCTAGGTCAAAGGAGCTGAGTGTAGGCATACTACACATCGTTGGGAGATTATATCAGGTGGTTTGTGTCCACAAAAGAAGCAAAGTCAGATTGCATGTGTGCTCTTGAGAAGTTGTGCCTACTCTCGGCCAAAAAACAGATCTGCCATCAAAGGGTTCTCCTCTCGACGGAACACGGCGCGTCTTGCATGGGCGACGTCCTCCTCAAGAGCTATGTCAACTGCCCGCTTAGCCGCTCTCCTTCAGATCTGCTGTGCTTGTCCAATCTACAATGTCATCCCCATGCGCTGGTCGAGGAGGGCACGCTTTTGCCCTGCCATGCCATCTGCTCCCCCTTGCTCACTCAGTCTGCGCCGAGTAGCCTTGGTCACTATGCGTAACACCCGACCAAGCCTCTAAGAAGTTGCACCCAACGTTTCCATGGCAAAGGAGATGACCTCCATGAAGTCTCAATCTCCTATCCCACGCCACTGCCCGTACTTCCTCTCCTTCTCACACACAACCTCCTCCAACGCAATTCCCAACCGTAGCATGGATGGCCAGCCCAAAGACGATTCCTACGGATCAGCAATCACAATGTCTAGCACAAGTGAGTGAGCGGCGGCCGAGTCTAGGCACATGATGTCCGGTCTCTTGTCCGGTAGCTCTCTCCTTGGCTCCACCACCACTCCTCCCGTTCTGCTCTCCCTCATCATTGTCCCCAACTTGCGTGTAATCGCACCATGCACCGCTCACAGAGCTCCGCCCCACGAACACTGCATGGCATGCTGAGGGGCACATGGGTGGATCACCCCACCCTGAGGACAGATTCGGACCAACGTGTGGCAGAGATGGGCAATAGGAAGACCCAGTCTGAACTTGCAAGACACCCGCCGGTCCTCTGCTACCATGTAAAGGTACTTCACAAACGATCTATGATGTGCAAAGATCATGGCCCCACTTTGCTTGCCTTGCAGCGCCATAAGCCGTTGGAGCCAAGGTCGAGCCTCAACCTCCGTCAGGTCTCTCCTTACCGTCGCTCGCAACTTGTCAAACTGCCACTCAAAGACTTAGGTTTAGAGCATCACGAAGCTAAAGGGGGACTTCCACACTCACATGTCGTCGTGTCCGGTAGTACATCTTGCACAACCCCCAAGAATAGACTCAGTGCCCTCTCTCGCAACTTCGTAAATGACCCTTGCCCCCACCCACTGGACTCCAACGCCAGTGCACCGAGCTCCGGAGGGTGGAGCAACCGTAGGACTAAGTGCCAAGTCTGGAGGCGACTACAGATCTAGTAGATGGGGGCCAAGTCAGTAGCCAAGATCAACCCAAGCCTTCCCATCTGAATCGAAAGCCGGGCCTACCGTTTAGAATGGAAAAGTTTCTGTGTCTATAGACCCATAGCGACTTCCTCCAGCTGCAACACCCATCACAAACACAGCCACAATCGCTTTTCACACCTATATAGCCAAGCTGTCCACACTGTGCGGGAGATGTCAATGACGTGAGGAGCTAGAGTTGATGTGTGATGTACTTGCGGAGGGTACTATGTGCTGCCTTTGCGTTAGGGAGTTGTGCCAAGGTTGCAAGCACCTCCTCTCCGTTGTGAACTGCCATGTCAAGCATCTCCCCTCTAAATTCCTCTGTCCCCGGAAGCACCGCCAACACCACCATGTTGTCCACCCCCTGTTGCATGCCTGCTAGGCCTGATGGAACCTGCCCAACACGAGGAAGGTACAACTAGCACTTGTGTGGCTGAAACTCCAAACCGGCCACCGCCAGACCAGCGTGCAATGCTGCGAAGCCTGCCTGGAGATCAAAGCCGCCCCCACCAAGTATGTATCATCCAGGTAATCCAACACCTGCCCCGTACCCTCCATCGCCGCCTACGCCGACTCTATATTGTCTTCTTGTGCCAATGCATACGAGAGTGGTCCAATTGGGTCGCCCTGCCTTACCCCTCTCATTGACCGTAATACTTTGGCCTTGACTGCTCCCTAGTAATAAAGATCTGAAGGCTGATCGTAGAAGAGGACTAATGTAGGGAAGAGGCGCTAGAACCCATGCACCCTTAAGGCCTCAAACATCGCCGCCACCTCCACCAAGTTGGCTGCATTCTACCTTCTACTCATCAATACTCATAACACCTCAATCATGCTGTGAGTCAGCTTTGGCGAACTA
>SZWC01016173.1:27205-32889 GCA_023375785.1 Penium margaritaceum
TATGCTATGCTATGGTATGGTATGGTATTGTATGGTACAGTATGGTATGGTATGGTATGGTATGGTATGGGGTATGGTATGGTATGGTATGGTATGGTATGGTACGGTATGTTAGGATATGGTATGGTATAGTATGGTATGGTATGGTATGGTATGGTAGGGTATGGTATCGTATGGTATGGTATGATATGGTATGGTATGTTATGGAATGGTATGGTATGATATGGTATGGTATGGTATGGTCTGGTATGGTATGGTATTGTATTGTATGCTATGCTATGGTATGGTATGGAATGGTATGATATGGCATGGTATGGTACAGTGACATACAATATAGAATGGTATGGTATAGGATCGTATGATATGGTATGATATGGTATGCTATGGTATGGTATGGTATGGTACGGTATGGTATGGTATGGTATGGTATGCTACGGTAAAGTACAAAAAAGAATGGGAAGGTGTGGTGTGGTATCGTATGATATGGTATGGTATGTTATGGTACCGTATGGTATTGTATGGTATGGTACGGTATGGTATGATATGGTATGGTATTGTAAGGTATGAAATAGTATGGTATGATATGGTATGCTATAGTATGGTATGGTATGGTATGCTATGGTAGGGTCTAGTATGCTATGCTATGGTATGATAAGAGATGGTATGGTATGGTATGGTAAAACATGGTATGGTAAGATATGGTATGGTATGTTATGGTATGGTATGGTATTGTATGGTATGGTATGGTATGGTATGATATGGTATGGTATGGTATGGTATGGTAGGGTAGGGTATGGTTTGCTATGGTATGGTATGGTACGGTATGGCATGCTATGGTATGGTATGGTATAGTATGCTATGCTATGGTATGGTATGGTATAGTATGCTATGCTATGGTATGGTATGGTATAGTATGCTATGCTATGGTATGGTATGGTATAGTATGCTATGCTATGGTATGGTATGGTATAGTATGCTATGCTATGGTATGGTATGGTATAGTATGCTATGCTATGGTATGGTATGGTATAGTATGCTATGCTATGGTATGATAAGAGATGGTATGGTATGGTATGGTAAAACATGGTATGGTAAGATATGGTATGGTATGTTATGGTATGGTATGGTATTGTATGGTATGGTATGGTATGGTATGATATGGTATGGTATGGTATGGTATGGTACGGTATGGCATGCTATGGTATGGTATGGTATGGTATGGTATAATATGATATGGTATGGTATGGTATGGTTTCGTATGGTATTGTGTGGTATGGTATGGTATGGTATGGTATGGTATAGTATGTTATGCTATGGTATGGTATGGTATAGTATGGTATGGTATGGTATGCTATGGTATGGTATGGTATGGTATTGTATGGTACAGTATGGTAAGGTATGGTATGGGATCGTAGGGTATGGTATGGTATGGTATGGTATGGTATGATATGGTATGGTATGTTATGGAATAGTATGGTATGGTATGGTATTGTATGGTATGGTATGATATGGTATGGTGTGGTATGGTATGGTATTGTATTGTATCCTATGCTATGCTATGGTATGGAATGGTATGATATGGTATGGTATGGTACGGTGACGTACAATATAGAATGGTATGGTACAAGATTGTATAATATGGTATTACATGGTATGCTATGGTATGGTATGGCATGATATGGTATGGTATGGTATGGTATGGTATGGTGCGGTATGGTTTGGTATGGTATGGTATGGTATTGTATGGTACGGTAAAGTACAAAACAGAATGGCAAAGTATGGTTTGGTATCGTATGATATGGTATGGTATGCTATGGTACTGTATGGTATTGTATGGTATGGTACGGCCTGGTATGATATGGTATGGTATTGTAAGGTATGAAATGGTATGGTATGGTATGGTATGCTTCAGCATGGTATGGTATGGTATGGTATGGTCTGATATGCTATGCTATGGTATGATAAGATATGGTATGGTATGGTATGGCATAATCTGGTATGGTATAGTATGGTATGGTATGTTATGGTATGGTATGGTATGGTATGGTATGGTATGGTATGGTATGGTATGGTATGGTATGGTATGGTACGATTTGTATGGTATGGTGTCGTATGGTATGGTATGGTATTGTTTGGTATGGTATGGTATGGTATGGTATGATATGGTATGATATGGTATGGTATTGTATGGTATGGTATGGTATGGTATGGTATGGTATGGTATGGTATGGTATGGTATGGTATGGTATGGTATGGTATGGTATGGTATGGTATGGTATGGTATGGTATCGTATGGTGTGGTATGGTATGGTTTGATATGGTATGGTATGGTATGGTATGGCTTGGTGTGGTATGGAATGGTATGATATGGTATGGTATGGTATTGTATGATATGGTATGGTATGCTATGGTATGATATGGTATGGTATGGTATGGTATGGTATGATATGGTATGGTTTGATGAGGTATGGTATGATATGGTTTGGTATGGTATGGTGTGGTATGGTATGGTATGGTACAGTATGGTATGGTACGGTATGGTATGGTATGGTATGGTATGGTATGGTATGGTATGGTGTGGTTTGGTATGGTGTGGTCTGGTATGGTATGATATGGTATGGAATGGTATGATATGGTATGGTATGGTATGGTATGGTATGGTATGGTGTGATATGGTATGGTATGCTATGGTTTGGTATGGTATGTGTGGTATGGTATGGTATGGTATGGTATGGTATAGTATGCTATGCTATGGTATGGTATGGTATGGTATGGTATGGTATGGTATGCTATGGTATGGTATGGTATGGTATGGTATTGTATGGTATGGTAAGGTATGGTATGGTATGGTATGGTATGGTATGGTATGGTATTGTATGGTATGGTATGGTATGGTATGGTATGGTATGGTATGGTATGGTATTGTATGGTATCGTATGGTATGGTATGATATGGTATGGTATGTTATGGAATGGTATGGAATGATATGGTATTGTATGGTATGGTATGGTTTGGTATGGTATGGTATGGTATGGTATGGTATGGTATGGTATGGTATGGTATGGTGTGGTATGGTATGATATGGTATGGTATAGTATGGTACAGTAAAGTTCTGAATAGAATGGGAAAGTATGGTATGGTATCGTATGATATGGTAAGGTATGTTATGGTACCGTATGGTATTGTATGGTATGGTACGGTATCGTATGATATGGTATGGTACTGAAAGGTATGAAATGGTATGGTATGGTATGGTATGCTATGAATGGTATGGTATGGTATGGTATCGTATGGTATGGTATGGTCTAGTATGCTATGCTATGGTATGACAAGATATGGTATGGTATGGTATGGTGTAATATGGTATGGTATAGTATGGTATGGTATGTTATTGTATGGTATGGTATGGTATGGTATGGTATGGTACGGTTTGTATGGTATGGTGTGGTATGGTATGGTATGGTATGGTATGGATTGGTATGGTATGGTATGGTATGGTATGGTATGGTATGGTATGGTATGATATGGTATGGTATTGTATGGTATCGTATGGTATGGTATGGTATGGTATGGTATGGTATCGTATGGTATGGTATGGTATGGTTTGATATGGTATGGTATGTTATGGTATGGTATGGCTTGGTATGGTATGGTATGGTATGGTATGATATGGTATGGTATGGTATTGAATGATATGGTATGGTATGGTATGGTATGGTATGGTATTATATGGTGTGGTTTGTTGTGGTATGGTATGGTATGGAATGGTTTTGTATGGTATGGTGCGGTATGGTATGGTATTGTATGGTATGGTACGGTATGGTATGGTATGGTATGGTATGGTATGGTATGGTATGGTATGGTGTGGTTTGGTATGGTGTGGTCTGGTATGGTATGGTATGGTATGCTATGCTATGGTATGGTATGGTATGGTATGGTATGGTATGGTATGGTATGGTATGGTATGGTATGGTAAGGTATGGTGTGGTGTGGTATGGCATGGTATGGTGTGGTATGCTATGGTATGGTATGGTATGGTATGGTATGGTATGGTATGGTATGGTATGGTGTGGTATGTTAATGTATGGTATGGTATGGTATGGTATGGTATGGTATGGTTTGGTATGGTATGGTATGGTATTGTGTGGTATGGTATGGTATGGTATGGTATTGTAATGTATGGTATGGTATGATATAGTATGGTATGGTATGGTATAGTATGGTATGGTATGGTATGGCATGGTATGGTATGGTATCGTATGGTATGGTATGGGATAGTATGGTGTTGTATGGTATCGTATCGTATGGTATGGTATTGCATGGTATGGTTTGGTGTGGTACGGTAGGATATGGTATGGTATGGTATTGGATGGTATGGTATGGTATGGTTTCGTTTGGTATGGTATGGTGTGGTATGGTATGGTATGGTATGATATGGTATGGTATGGTATGGTATGGTATGGTATGGTATGGTATGGTATGGTATGGTATGGTATGGTATGGTATGCTATGCTATGCTATGGTATGCTACGATATGCTTTGGTATGGCATGGTATTGGTGGTATGGTATGGTACATCAAAGTATCAAATAGAATGGTATGGTATGGTGTGCTATCGTATGATATGGTATGGTACGTTATGGTACCGTATGGTATGGTACGGTATGGTATGATATGGTATGGTATGGTATGGTGTGAAATGGTATGGTATGGTATGCTATGGTATGTTAGGATATGGTATGGTTTGGTATGGTATTATATGTTATGGTATAATATGGTATGGTAAGTTATGGTATGGTATGGTATGGTATGGTTTGGTATGGTATGGTATGTTACGATTTGGTATGGTTTGGTATGGTATGGTATGGTATGGTATGGTATGGTATGGTATGGTATGGTATGGTATGGTTTGGTATGGTATGGTATGGTGTGGTATGGTATGGTATGATACGGTATGGTATGATATGGTATGGTATGATATGGTATGGTATGGTATGGTATTGTATGGTATGGTATGGTATGGTATGGTATGGTTTTGTATGGTATGGTATGGTATGGTATGGTATGGTATGGTATGGTATGGTATGGTATGGTATGTTTGGTATGGTATGGTGTGATGTGGTATGGTATGGTATGGTATGGTATGGTATGGTGTGGTATGGTATGGTATTGTATGGTATGGTCTGGTATGGTATGGTATGGTATGGTATGGTATGCTATGCTATGATATGCCATGCTATGCTATGCTATGCTATGAGTGATAAGATATGGTATTGCATAGTATGGTATAACATGGTATGGTATAATATGGTATGGTGTGGTATGGTATAGTATGGTATGGTATGGTATGGTTTGATATGGTATGGTGTGGTATGTTATGGTATGATATGGTATGGTTTGGTTTGGTATGACATGGTTTTGTATGGTATGGTATGGTTTGGTATGGTATGGTATGGTATGGTATGGTATTGTATGGTATGGTATGGTATGGCATGGTATGGTACAGTATTGTATGGTATGGTATGGTATGGTATAGTATTGTATGGTATGTATGGTATGGTGTGGTTTGGCATGCTGTGGTCTGATATGGTATGGTATGGTATGGCATGATATGGTATGGTATGGTATGGTATGGTATGGTATGGTATGGTATGGTATGGTATGGTATGGTATGGTATGGTATGG
>SZWC01016174.1:25818-51497 GCA_023375785.1 Penium margaritaceum
TTGTGGGTAGACCATTGAAATCCACGTAACTCTTTTTGAAGAAATTTGGTGGTACTTTGAATTGGATGAAAGTCTGTTTTCATTGAATTTCGACTATTAAACAAAGTTTAACATTGAAATCAAAGTTTACTAGGGTATGGCTCTTCATTGAGGTACTAGTAATAAACTCTACGCTGACAACTTATTCCAAGTAAAAATAAAGGCTCCAATGAAACTTCTCAAAACAAATCAATGCACAAGTCATTAGAATTGGTGGAATGAACCTCACAAGTCACTTACTATCACCTAAAGGCTTCAATGACATTATTGAAAACATTAAGTATATCGCTGACAACATTCAAGTCAAAATCTTGAGTACGTATCATGAAACTTATCTTAGCACAAATTCATAAGTTAATGAATATGTTAACTAAGCTTCAACCATGAAATCAATAGAGTAACAAGAACCATTTCAAATAAACTAAAAATGCAATTGTATATTCAAAGATAAAATCATGCCAAAACATGCTTGTGGAGGTGTACTTCATGTACAACTCAAATCATTCAATATGTTTATTTATGGCATGTTCTCCTTACAACAAAGCATGACACAAAGTGTAAGCTCAAACGTGCACTTTGAGAATGTTCCACAAACCATAACACAATAGGGAGTTCCTATGCACTCTAAAGTACTTTAGTCCATTTTTTCAAAAATGAAGCTTCCCGGCCTGTTCTTAACAAAACGATTGATAGTTATGAAGGAAAAAACAAATTGTTTGGAAAATAATCTTGTGAAGTCCATTTCCTTCACAGAAATACTTCATTCCAAAACTAGTTATGCACAATTGTCCATAATACAATCCATACTCCAAGGTTTGAAAACAAGAAAATGCATGGCATTAGTAAAAGTGACATTTTGGGTGACTACAAATGTCATTTTTAAAACTAAGGCTAAAGATAACTTCACACTATACACACTTTTATTTGATTTTGAATTTTCCTATTTTCCTCACTGGGATAACTATGTTTTGCAATTTGTTTCTTCCTTTTATACATGAAACAATCTTCCCTAGTCTAACTTCTTTCCAAACATTCAAACCTTGAAATCAAAGGTAGAAACTTCAAAAAATCTTAATTGCGTATTCTAATCCAAGTATCAAAACAATGAATAATGAAATGTGTAATTAAAAAAGGCATAAATTGTAATTTCAAAATCAAATTTCAGGCAAATCAATGTAAAATTTAGTTGTGTATGTTCTCTTATGTTCATACCATTCACGAAGTCACTTCTTCTATGATGACAAATGGGTATTTAATATACATGCAAACCCATTCATTTAATACTAGAACGTACACCAAAATGTTTAATCGTGGGCATAATCGTGCTATTGAAATCATAACTGGGGTGCAGCATCAAGTTAGATGTTAGAAACCATGTTCATACAAGTTATAGTTTCACACTTCACAAGTAAAAACTATCTATTGATCTTTTTTTAAGTCCACCTACTATAACCAATCTAAATACATGAACACGTAAAAAACATAGCATATTCAGGTGCTTTGAAAATTTCAAACACGATATTTCTTTGTACCTTTCTGTGATGCATGGTCTTCTTTTAACTACAAAGGACTTAAAAAAATTACTTTTATTTCGGATTGTTCGAACATGCCTATTCAACTTCCTATATGACGATTTTATCATTATGTAGACAACCATAAAAAATCATAATACATTTTTTCTTCCTCTCAAATAAGCTGAGCTTGGTTTTACTTCTCATAAAACGTTAATGAACTTTCCTTGTGTATTCTTGCCCAATTTGCAATTTGTTTCTCTTCAAATTCATGGTTAAGTGAATAAATTGTGTTTTTGTTGTTATAAGTATGTTTTAAAATACATTCTTTCTCATTAGAGATTCCTAAAACTATAATGAAAATTCGCCTCATACTTTGCGTAGTAGAAATATTCTTAAAATCTAGGCTTATTCATGTTAGCAATTGAGAAATACCCATAAAGGCAGAAGAAAGGTTTGATTGTTAAGTCATGTACACATTTTATGGCCAAGTTTCCTTCACATTGTCATAATGCCATTAAGTTTGACTATATATTGAAATTTTCTTCATTTAAAGATTTTGACTGCATTTAAATGATTAATGTTTTGCAAATGGAATGCTCAAAAGAGGAGATTTTGGTAGGAATTTCCTTCTAAAACTCCACATGAATAAATGGTGCACATGAGTGCACATCACGGCCCATGTAATTTATGTTATGTAGAAAGGAAAACTGTATTCATCGAATTTGATTGAAGAGGCTTGTCATCAAAAGTCCAAATCGAACGTGTTACATGGAAGCTATTATTAGTACACGTGTACTTCGGAGCACAAAAGGATGACATCAAATTTCACTTGGTATTTACTATGGGGCTTGATTTCTCATCATAAATACAGAGAAAAGACCTAGGATGATCACGTTATGACCTTGAAAAGGATAGTGGTTCTTAGCTGCAAAGATCGGTTCAACATGCTCCTAGCAACATACATGGTGTAGATAGATGACGTGGCAAGTACTATCAAGCACCCCTACCATTTCATACTTTGAGAAAAAGATGTTTAAACATGTTATCACTGTGGACCATAATGAATAAATTGTGTGAAAGCGGTCTAGAAATTTATGAAGTTGACATAAAAAAGTAAACAAATACTTTAACTGTGTCATAAATCAAGCAAATTTCTTACCATTTATTTTTAATATAAGACATGTTTTGTATTGTATTTGGAAGAAACAACTAAAATAGAAAACGTAAAGAAAAAATCACTTCAAACAATGATGGCATTTCATTTCAATGAGGAAACGCAGGCATTATTACAATTCAAATAAGATTTATAAAAACTGTTCTCTTTCAAACGTTTGTTGTACTAGTGTAATTCAAACTTGTTTTTTCCAAATATCATCATATTTCAATTTCAAAATTTTCTTATAACTAAGATTCACCATTCTTGCTCAACGTTGTAAATTGTGCAATTCCGAAAACATGGTGTTTAAGTATACATGCAAACATGAGAGGTGGAAACTCCTATGTATCCTTTTCTGGGAAAATGATCATCTACCGTGAAACCTATCAAAGACAATAAAAGTTGATTGTGTACTTGCTAACCTGTTGTGTTAAAAATGAAAATGATTTCATGTTCATTTTGCATTGCATTCATCATTTTTATGACATTCCATGGTGTCATTGAAGGTGTTCATGCAGAATTTAAGGGGACTTTAAGATCAACATTAATTGAAACATGTGTTTAGTCTTGCTATTATGAGGCCAGTTAAGTTGCTCAAATGAAGTGAAAAGTTGCATTTTCATTGTATTTCAAGATAGTATTAATGATAAAACCTTGTTTCATAAAATCATACATAAGATTAAAATAGCCGTGGGAAAAAATGATTGGCATTCACGACTCAATATGCACAAACAATTCGAATCTAGCAAGCTAGTATGCGTGCCCCATGAGCGAACATATTCCTACAAGGCAAGAAAGTGTAAGAAATTTCCTTTCAAATTGGTTTTATTATATGAAAAACGATTATCCATCATTTCTTGCCATTACTAGCTACCAACCAATCAACATAAAAAACATCCTTGATGGAAAACATCTTTGATTCATGATAAAACTCTTCTTATCCCATATCACCAATTTTCTTCCCATTTTCATGTAAGAGGTAGACGCATATTCTTTGCCACAACTAGATCTATGTGTAAGATTACTTTTGTTTCCCTTTGAACTGTGTACAATTTCTAAAAGAAAAGGTTTTATTCTTAAGCCAACCATGTATGAAAATTTCAAAGAGAGAGTAAAGCGTCAAGTAACAACTCTTATCCTTAGACAAAACTTGATACTTACCATGAAATCACATTGAAATGTCTAATACAAAGATGAACATTGCATGCTAGTCTAACATTTTGAAACGTGCCCAAGTAGATACTTGTTCCACAACAATAAAGTGGTACAATTCATTATAACATCAACTTTATCTATACATCCTACATTGGAATGGCACTTAAAAGAGTGGGCTAACAGAGCCAAATCACATCCACCACAAGTTTCGACTTAGAAAACCAAAGAGAATGTTGTCATATTAGGCGGTCTACACGTTTTTTTCCTAATCTGTTCTCTTTTGTGGGCCGAAAAAAAGAATATAAATTGTTAACATCAGTAAACTATTTACAGCATGGTTGATGTGACAACCATGTTGAAAAACTAAAAATGTCTTGAGATGATGTATATTGAGACCGTGAGGTTATACATTTATTGCAAACACACCAAGCTTGACCACTACATGAGGTTTTCATACTACAATTCTCCTTACACACGTGTCTGCTAAGATGAATAAGAAGAATGTCATCAAGCATCTTAAAATGACGAGTGAATGGTACCTCAAGCGTATTGTCCCCATACTTGAAGAACAAAGACGTACCCTTATTGGTCTACATTGCATGAATTTCATCTCTCAATGTATGTAATCTAAACTCATTTTTTTGGAACCTCAATCCCTTTTTCTTCAAGGATAAGGGTACACATAACATCCTGAAAACGGATAAAAATACAAAATTGCAAACAACATGGTTTGTTGCACCTCAATCCAAAACTATGACTGTCTTGAGATTGAACATCAAAATCTTAATCTTTAGATCTATGCAGTTTCTTAAACTCAAGTGATTTTTAAGCTACACACATAACTTATTTGTATGATAACTTATGCAATTCCTATCCAACTTCTACTTGCCCTAGATTAGACCCATACTTGCCATGGCAAAATGTAGTTTGAATTTCACAAAAATTATTTTGTGCAGAAAATGTTAAGGCCTATACCCATTTTATCAAAGGACATACGCATATGAGGTTGCTCTTAACCATCTTTACCATGCAAAGAATGCCCAAAATCAAAATTTGAGATCATTTGTTAAAGAAAGAATCTTCTATGAAATTGAACATTGTAAAATGTTCATTGAAATTACACCACAAGTTCATTTCTTTCTTAATCTCACTACAAATCACAATGTTTTGTGAGCTACGTGAGAAAAGAAACATCTTGTATGATTATCAATGGGAAATGCTATTGAAACATTGTTGAGTTAATGTTTTTCAACTATCAAGTTCATTATTGTACATGAAACAACATATTTCGTGCTTTATTAGATGTATTGTGACCTTCTATTATTGATTCTATGGAAAATATAGGCAGTAACTTTCCAAACTAGAATAATCATTCCCCAAATAGAAAAGAACCTAATACCTACCTCTTGATTGGTAGCTTTCCTAACTCTGATCTATTATAATACATTTTCCTGGTTTGGTTTCTCTCTTCCTTTCAAGCACACTTCCTATAGTTATACCTTGATTTCTTAAAATTTTAAACTGAATAACATCTAGGAATTATATATTCTGAATAATGGATATAAATCAGATAACGTTGGGGCATTGAAAACCAATTATGCTTTCAGAAAAAAAAAGTACGGTCGTACTTTCTCCTTTCTGAATACCTATTAGTGATTGTTTATTTGCTACACTATAACACACACTCACTTGATACACTTTGCAATTTCAGAAGAGAGATTCCACATGGATGGAGAAAAAGCATCCCCCAACCACAAGCACAAAAGTGTATGAGATAGGTGTTTTAGGTAGTACATTAAGGGGGATAGTAGTAAAGTGTGTGATTGTACTTGTCAGAGAGAACCAAAACAGACATGAAAGACAATGATGAAAAATACATGAGTGAATACTTATGGTATGCAGTATGGTACGTCGCCCTCGACACTATCCACACAATCATAGGTTTTGCACATCTTAAAGAATTATCTTTATGTTGCATGACTTATCACTAAAGTTGGTCGCATGAAAAACATCACATGGTGAGAGTAATGAATCATCATAAACCAATTCTTGGATGTGAAAGACCATTTATTTTGGTGTGGTGGAAACAAAAATCTATCATTTGCTTCTAATAATACACATTCATAATTGTATTCCTTTCAGGGTCCACTAGCAACACTACAATACAAACACATCTAGTTCATTTTTGAGTTTGTAGGAGGCATCACAACCCCTACAATAACATCCCTTGTCACCTTTTGTCCAAGCACATACGTGTATTGGATGGATACATTAGAAAGTGCATTACATGTAGAAAACGATTTACACGAATGTTGTTTATTGAGAGAGATATGAAAGAAAGACTATGATAGACCATGAATAAGTACAAAACTGCCTACTACACATTCTTGATATACAATCTTGATTTTGTGTACCAAGGAGGACGAAGGGATAAGGTCCCATGGTGGGTCTTGTATAACTTACCAAATTGTGGTTGAGGTACATGATTAAGTGTTCAATTTATTCATATGGAAAACATCAAGCAAAAGCCTTTGAGAACTAAAAAATGAAACAATTTATGGAAATAAATGGATTATTCATATAGATGTTTAGACAACAAAGAAGTATAGTAAAAAACAAGAAGTAGTGATGCATATGGGGTTTTACTACCTACACTATCAGAAACACTCTTGATTTTGACAAAGGTGGGATCCTAACAACTCAAGCTATGTCCTATCCTTGCTTCTACAAAGCATGAAACTGTAATGGGTGGATGTATTGGGTATTGTAAGTGAGACAACAAAGCTTTTTACTAGTGTTTTTGAAGTAGATAATTGAAAAGGAAAAGGAAATACACGAATGAATGAACATTCTTGTAGAATAAAGGTTTCTTAGTGAATACACCAACCCTTACAAAATTTCAGTTGAAACTCTCATTTTTCTTTTCAAGAGTGTCACTTGTTTTTCTGGGTTGAGTAAAGCTTATTGAATGGAATAACAAATACAATCCCATTATACTTTTTCCATATGGAAAACATAAGACAATAATCATTGACGCATTATAAGAAAAGAATTATTCCACACCAAATTTCTTTGTTTTCACATGATGGTAGCTACTACCAATTGTCAGCTTCGTACACTTGAAACACACAATTGTGTTTATTTTTTCCCCTCCAAATACACAACTAAATACATAATCTTGAAACAAATTTCAGCTTCGTTTTTGGAGGTAAACATTTTAACTGCATTAAACCCCCCTTTCAAAAAGTGTTTTTGGTGAGTGTTTTGAAAAGGAATTTTCAAAAGGAATTTTTTTTCACTATCATTTATTTGGTGGAGAGACAAAAAAACCACACAGAGAGATATAATAATTATTTTGATCTACGGGTTCTTTCATCACCATTATATGCCACCAAATTTACTTTTCCAATAATTTATCTCATTTGAAGGGAACAAGCTCCTTGCCTTTTTATCCTAGTTCTAGAATAAAACTACTTGAAAAATCAAAGAAACCTACACTGATGACTTTATGTCACATGAGATATTTCACATAGGCCACGAAAGAACCATTTGCAAACAACCATGGAATACTGCAGACCATACATCTATAAGTTTGCACTTTTTCTCTTTAATGGTTCATACTACATTTAATGGTTTGGAAGACATTTTTGTACAATTTCTAACGACAACTCCAAAATCTGCCATATGCACTCCCTTGATATATTTTTTATGCCAAGGGGTGTAGGGAACTGTACCCCAAGCCACATCGAATGGCCCCTCTCCTGGAGTGAAAAGTTCATTGATTGTTTGTATAAAGAAGTTTTTTTTTACGATCAAAAGATGATGGACAAATGCATTTCTTTTGCTGACACTTGGAAGGGAAAAATAGCATACATTGGAATAAACTTGTGGAAATTCAATGGAGTTTATGATACACGCCCCATTGCATGCTCCCAATCCTCTCTCACCAGGCGGAGGTTGATCAAGAGTTGTTTCAAATGGCAAACATTCCTCCACTTTCTTACCAACCAAATAGTCCCATGCTAGAGAATGTAAACTAACATTATGCTCGTTCTTTGTTGAAGCATCTTTGTACCAATGAAGATGCATAAACAAGATTTGACTACACAAGTATATCAATTTTACAACGTGTTTAAGCCTTTAAACGATAAGTGGTTTTCAAATAAAATCACAAATTTACATCACATCATATATACCTCTAGAATGAATGTTTCACTCTATGAAAACACACGTGTCTTTATGAAAAGTAGATCTTGCACCAAAAGAACATTACTCCCTTATCATTATTGTAGTGTAAAAGACAATCCTCACCAACTATACTTTGAACAAATGATGAAAAATACAGTATGCTCATGGCTTGAACATTTTATCATCATTGCATTGTAGAAATCATTGTCATTAGATCAATATGGTTTTATGCTTCCATTGCATTGATCAAATGAGATGTAAAGAAACTCGTCATTTTGCTTAGTATGCTTTCATTTTCTCTCAAATGATGGAAGGTAGTTGAACAAGATTAGCAAGGGATTTCAATGTACATATTCAGATAATTTTGTTATCTTTGACCTATTGACCCAATCTCATGTTCAATGTATGGAAAAATAAGTAATCTTCATTGTTTTTAAATTATGTTGTCACATGGGCATATCATACAAAGACAATGAATTCAATGCATAATAGATCAAGAATGTATTATAAGTGAGATTAAACATTGTGTATCTGTGGTTCAATCATGCGCAGTCTGGCCCTTCAATGTAAACTGTGAGCATGGTTATCCTTAGTGAACATGTTCATTCATGGTTTATCACCTTTATCAAATGTACTCATCATAAAAAGAACATAGTAAATGCATGTCTTCAAAGGTTTCATGGTACCTTTGTAGAAAATACATCACAACCTTATCTACAAAATGTGTTCAAAGACATACAATTGTATTTTGATTCTTGAATATACAAAACATCATAGAAAGCTTCCAGAAAGAAACACTAACTAAAATCCATGGCTAAATGTTGTACAAATCCACTTACATCATGGAGTGAAAGAAATCAAATCCTTCTTGTAAATGGCATGTGTCATAAAGAAAATAGAACCCTTGAAATGTCACATAAGAGGGCTTTTCAGTTTATTGATTCTCACGACCCCGGCTTGGTACAAGTAGGTCCTAGTGTGTTCCCTTCCATTTAATTGTTGGATGGTACATTCAAAGAATTAACAAAAGGCTCAGGTTTCGAGGAGCCAAAGCCCGGAAAAAGATATGGGGTAGAGTCGAGTTCGACTCTAGCCTCGAAAACAGCCCCTGGCCGGATTTGAGGAGAAAGGAGTGCCACAATGGAAAATCCATCGCGTCACTCCTCCTCCACTCTAGTTGGTCGCTTTGGTCCTGTTTCAACGTGGCCGTGCCACGTGGAACGATAGGGTTTTTAGATTGCATGTTTGTAAAGATGCCGTATGACAACTATGTCCATTCTGGCGCGGTTCGTCTCAGCCAAAATGGCTGAGAAAACCATTTGCCCCTCCTCATAAGACTACACTTTCTGAGGGCCTACGTTTTGGGTTCCAAAGTTAGTCGCAAAACAGACCACTTTCGTTACATTGGCATCAGAGCCAGCTCTTTTTTATCATGGCTTCTGCTGTCCACTGGATTCTATTGACGAGAGGTTTACGTCCATTGATCAGGGCTTTGAAGAGAGAGTAAATTACACCTAGTGTGAGACACCAGTGGGCAACGAGTCGATAGCTCATTCACACGAGCCAATAGCTCCATTTGACGAGCCGATAGCTCTCCAAAAAAACAAAGAAACGTTTTGAGGAGCGACAGGCAAAGCGAGCCAGATTTCTTGCCGAACGTCGCCCGGGTCCAACCGAGCCGAGAGCTCGGTCGACGATTCGACGAGCCGACTGCTTGGTCCTCCGAGCCGAGGGCTCAACTCATAGTGATGGTGGGGGCGATCTCCCCATCAGCAACGGCCACGCGTGAAGGGGGCGGGTTTCTCCCTAGTCTCCTCGTCCAAAGGGCCGACTGCCCCACAAGGGGAGGGAGTACCCCCCCCTCTTTCCTGTATAAGAGGGGCCGGCGAGGAAGAGGGAGGGGCAGAACTTCCCCTTCTCTTCCTTGGGAAGGGAAGCCGACGGCCCTAGAGGAGAGGGAGTGGCATGACCCCCCTCTCTCTCCCTCGTGGAGAAGAGGCCGACAGCCTCAAAGGAGAGAGTGGGGCGTTACCCCCTTAGCTCTCCCTCATGGAGGGAGCCGACGGCCCAGAGGGAGGGGAGGATGTTCAACCCCTCTCTCTGCCTTGCTTTTGGGGCCGACAGTCCCAACGGAAGAGCAAGGGGCGTTACCCCCCCTCTCTCCAGCACAGAGGGAGTCAGACGACCCTAGAGGAGAGGGACGGGTTTCATCCCCCCTCTCCCCCTCATGGAGGGGCCGACAGCCCCACAAGAGAGGGAAGGACGCTCGCTCTCCCTTCCTCCCTTGCTTTTGCGGTCGAAAGCCCCAACGGAAGAGGGAGAAGAGTTACCCCCCCTCTCTCCCTCGTGGAGGGGTGGACGGCCCCAGAGGAAAGGGAGGGTCGTTCGCCTCCCCTCCCTCCCTCAATGAAGGGGCGGACGACCCCAGAGAGAGAAGAGTCGGCCACCCCCCCCTCCCCCCCGTCTTTCCCTCATTGCTGTCAACTCCAAAGGAAGAGGAGGGATGGACGTTCTCCTCCCTTGCTCTTGGAGCCGAGTACCCCAAATGGAAGGGAAGGGGGAGACGTTTCCCTCCCTTTCTCTCCAACCTCGGACGGGGGGGATCGACGACCTGAGAGGAGGGGCATTTCCCCCTCCACTTCCCTACCAAAGGGTGTCAGAGGGAGGAATTTTCCTCTATCCACGCCCGTCGGAAGACATGGCCCCCCCAGACAAATTGACAGATCTCAAACTAATTTTCATCTCTAGAGACGTGTGCAAGTGGCGAAGCTGGACACCGGATGGTTGGGAAACATATGGTCATGGGATCGACTCATGATGTAGTTGTTCTTTTCTTGTTCCTCTTTCTATGCCTGATGGCTGGCCAACGGAATCAAAGAGAAGATCCTTGATTGAATCGGAATTTGAGTGCCGTAAAACGTGGCAAGGAGCTTGGTCTGAGCTCTACAATGTTTTTTTGATAAGTTCTCAATCATTGTTCTACAATTTTTTCCTTTTCATGGAAAAAGGGGGAAGACCGACAGTTTTCCCAACATACCACCCGGTGACTCTTGGAAGATTCCAAGTATCAAACGGAAAAAAAAGGAGGCACTAGACATGCCAATTTTTTGTTTTTCTTCATGAATTCTCAAGTTGAGGAATTCTATGTCAACCGTTTACAAAAATGTTCAGAACGGTGAAAATGTTTGTGGTCAAACCCGAGAGTGTGGTCAAGTTGACCATGGGTTTTGACACACATAAAAAACTCTTATCAAGCTCTTCCGACAATCAGCAGTTTTGATATTCTTGTTCTTTTCCGTTCCAAAGCAAAAAAGGAGGGAAACTGAAAGTTTTCCATGTCTTGGATGTAACTCACTTGGAAATGTTTGAATGCTAGAAAAGCAGCACTGATTGTGCCTAGATTTGTCTGGATAAACCTCAAAGTTTGGGGGAGTCCGTGCAAAAACAGCCCGGAAGGGTGACCGTTAAAAGCAACGACATGGCTCAATGTGGGGTGTATGTAAGCTAAACAATATTGTTTATGCAAAACGACAACAATAGCATGCGCCACGTTGCAAAACCACAATGGTCACGACCATTGAGTCGAATTCTCAATGAAAAATATAAGGAAAACACCGAACGTGTTGCGACCACTCAATGGCTCTCCTACTGGTCGCAAGAATGCAAAATGTGCAGACAGCACAAACGAGTGTTGATTGCACGGTTACACGGACGTCGACCACATCATTGACATAAGTGTCGATTGCAATACGTGCAACAGCACAAGTGTTGGTTGCAAAAATTTTCTCAGTGTCGAACACTCCACTGAAGAAGTGCTTGTTGCACTTTAATCAGGGATGCCAAAAGCATTCGTGATGCTAGTGTCGAACGCACTAGTCGTGGTCTACGAAGATATGACCTTAATAAAAACTGATTCTGTATTCACGTGGGTATCGATTGCACCCAGAATACTGGGTAAACCATTTGGGAATGGATTTTGACAGAACAAGGGTGTGAGTGCCGATCGCACTCAACACACACACACACACACACACACACACATACATATCCACACACACACACACACACACACACACACACACACACACACAAGCGATGGTGGAAATCCACGCTTGATGGTCGATTGACAAGTGCCGATTTCACCTAGATTATGACCAACATGGAAAATTCAAAAATGGAATTCACATGAGTGCTGAACGCACGATTACCATGATGTCGAATGCATGCCCGATGAGTGCGTCAATTAAATTGTTGACATGAGTGCCAAATGCACCGTTGTCATAATTACCGATTACACAATTGGCAAAAGCTGCGGGTTGCACTTTTGTCATGGGTGCCGAATACACCACTAGTGCAAGTGCCGAACGCACTATGGCCATGAGCTGTGATTTGACTAGCCATGCTAGTGTTGATGGTACAACTCATGTTATACGATGCCGATTGTTTTGATAACATGGGTGCCGATCGTACCCCGTTGTATGAAGTAGCAAGAACTAGCCAACTCATTGCCTTCTCAGACTAGCTTTTGATAGACCACCAGACACAAGCATAGGATCTATGCGTAGAGTGGTTCTATGGGAAACTGCGTCAAGCGTGTTATTTGAAACGTGTCGTTTGACATTTGCAAGGCATCTCGACGAAGTCAAAGATGGTGATACCGTCAAATCCTTCAAATGGAGAACCAACACGTATGGCTAGAAACAATCACAGACGGCTGTGGTGATTCGATGTATGCCTGAACGGCATAGAAACACGACAATCTCGGTCGTCACCGACTGTGACAATCATTGAAGGTTGAAAACTTTGCCCTATCAATAGTAGTATGAAACATACTTCTGAAAGAAGTACAAACCAAAATTCAAACGAATGAATCACATGTGTGAGGAGGACGATTTCCTCAGATTTGGGTCATGTTAAAGGTAGACAAACTCCTCTGTATCCGTAGATCGAACGTGCTGCAAAAGCCTTGTCGGTTGAGCACCAATTCCAAAATCTATCAGCTTGCATAACCGCAAGGGGTCAGCGCGCATGATCAAGGACCAGAGACAACCCACTTTTCGATGGATCATGGTATGTGATTCATGCCATTGAACTTCAACCACGTGAAGTTGGACACACGACATGCATGGACAACGTGCACGACATGCATAGTAACCTAATCCAAGATCACGACACCCTGTTATGGATGAATTGGACAGACAAATGATCACAACGGTTTTGTGACATTTGAACATGACGACGATATCTATTGGTGTTTTGGATAAAAATGACGAAACCATGTCACCAAAAGAATAGTTTGGTGGGTGCACGACGTGTGCCACGGCAGTCGCACGTCCCATTGCGCTACAATGTTCACAGACAAATGTGATCATTTCATGGCTGTGTCCGTGTCAGGACTATATCATGAGATGTAAAACAGACCTGATCTGTTAGCACACCGACTTCAATCCTCAAGGATTTCCATCGTATTGCCTATACATTGTGTGTACTGGATGCATCAGGACCTTTTGGAGGTTCTCTACATCATCAGTCATGGCCGATGCAAACATTGGTCCGTGATTGATCACGTGAAGGATGATATGCTTGAATAAACTCTTAGTGGCAAAACCATTGACACCCTCTCACTCGGTGAGTGATAGATACAAGTCGGGATACCCGACCGGTATCGACGATGAAAAGGTACATGAGTGTACCAACAACCCTGTTCAAAAGGCAAGGATGTTTGTGAGTGGGGGTTGTAAATGTGCAAGAGAAGGACAGAGATTCTTCCATGGATCCTGAAAGGGTTAAGACGCCGCAATGCGGTGGTCAAAAACTATAAGAGTCACTCTCTGGCATATGACAAGATTGACTGAATGTCGAAAGTGACCAAATTTGAAGGCGACACCTTCAGTCTATCATCACTCGACGAGTGAACATGTCATGGACATTGATGGACAAAAGTACGTAAAGCAATGCCGATGACATAAACTCATCCACAGTACATCAAAATTCATCTCAAAGAAGACGAGCGACACTCATTTTCTACTGATGGTGCTTTAGAGAACTATGACGATCTCATAGATTTCGACAAACAACTACGACATAGTTGAGATCATGTCAAGGTGAAATTTTGCGATCAAAGCTTATGACCGTGGAGACGATCTATAAGCCAATAGCTTCAAGCTAATAGTGTGTTAACACCTACATCTTGGTCCGACCGACCACATAACGAGTCATAATCAACATTGAGGCAAAATAATGACCAGTGTGTCATAACTAGATGTTGAGATGAGGACTCTTCAAGATGGACCTTGAGAAACCATATTTCTCATCAGATTCTTTTGATGTTTGGAGAGACATCTCAAAGTTGAGAGCATCGTGATACGGCACACTAGTCGTGTACGCCACGGTTTTCAAACAACATGTATATAGATTTCGATCATACCAAAGGCATGGTGTAGCATCAGCTATCCAATTGTTTGGAAACCAAACAATTACGGTATACTCGAGCCCCGCTTTGATGACCCGAAAGGTCACGGTGAAGCGACTGAACTCCCTTGGCTCTAGAGATGGTTCAATTAAAGTACATTGCTGAATGCAAGTACAATATGTTTTGGATGTTGCTGCGGTGGTATCCACAACGGTGGTTGTTTGTTGGATGTCTTCGATGAGGGTGATCCCCTTTACAAGTGCCTTGGGTGAGGCACATGAAAAACACTCCGTTGAGTGGAAGTACCGAATGTATAGAACAGAAGGCATTGAACAACATGTTTTGTCGTGACTTGGCAGAAACTAACCGCGAAGGGTTCCCAAATGGAACCTTTGGACGTGATGACATAAGCACAAACGATTTAGGAACTAAATGTTCAAGGATCACTGGATGTGACTCGGAAATGTTCAATCACACTCGCATGGAATTGACACTTGAAAGGTGTTTTTCCAACTTGTGCTGGAATGATTGCGATCATGGTACATCCATTTGGTGAGTACCATACAATGAACACTTTGTTTGTGGATAGAATCCATGGTCATTGAAATTGGTCATCTCAGCTAACCTAGTTCAAGAGCAGTGTGCTTTTGACAGGGACGTGAGTGGCAGCCTACGGTACCCATTTCGGACAGAAATGAGGGGAAGATGGTTGAGACCAAGGTCATCTAGGTCGGAGCATTGTCATGTCTAGTTATGGACTTTGACGGCAGTTGCACATGCGAGACGACCAATGCCGCCTCGTTCAAAGATGAGTGCAATCTTTGAACAATAAAACAAGTGTGCTCAACAACCATGTCTTAGGATCTTGGTGCCTCCCAACCCTAAGATGAAGCTAGCATGCGATTCGCATGGGCTTTGTGGAGCTTGGTTGAGTTCAGCCAACCAATCCACAGGTGCTGAAAGAGGTCTAGTAGACCTATGCATGGTCATGAACATCCGGTTGCATACCAAGAGGATTGATGTTATCTTGGATTGCACGTATTGATAATGTTGCAGGGAGGTACCACCTCGGCAACAACCCCTTGGAAGAAAACATGCTCGAACGACATGGAAAGTGTTGTGTGGACCTTGATAGTTTTCACGAAGAAGCCCAGTTAATTGGTCGCACGGACGCTCCTTGCAAAGGGGGAGGAGGCATCACCATAACTGCTTGCTGAACAAGTACCACACGAAATGTGGGAAAACTCATCTTGTGGACCCTCTTCCAAACTGACAGGAAATATTTGACAATGTATGTCCCAAAAGGCATCAATTATGCCACTGATACACATGTGTGATGAGTCTTCGGTGAAGACTCACCAACACTTGTGAAGAACGTACAAGGATCGTATGTGTCTCATCTTGGTAAGAGCCAAGGATCACATGATCAACACTGGTATGTGGTTGATTGTGCGTGAACGTGACACAACCGTGTTGCGGATGACAAGAGTTCACATAGGTGATCTTGTTTACATTCCTTGCTATTTGATTTACATCATGAAGTACGCGATGATCAAACCTCCGTGAGCAAAGACGAACCGGGACTCACTGTTGCATGCGAATGATCAGACTCACAAAAACCATTGGTATGTGGTTGATTGTGCGTGAACGTGACGCAGCCGTGTTGCGGATGACAAGAGTTCACATAGGTGATCTGGTTTGCATTCCTTGCTGTTTGATTTACATCATGAAGTACGCGATGATCAAACCTGCGTGAGCAAAGACGAACCGGGACGATTCGAAGCAAAGGGGGAGGAGTGTAGCGTACGGACCATTTTTACGGTTAAAAATGGTCGTTAATAACAATTGGGTATTTTGGGTACTCGAGGCTCAGGTTTTGAGGAGCCAAAGCCTGGAACAAGATATGGGGTAGAGTCGAGTTTGACTCTAGCCCCGAAAATAGCCTGTGGCTGGATTTGAGGAGAAAGGAGTGCCGCGATGGAAAATCCATTGCGTCACTCCTCCTCCACTCTAGTTGGTCGCTAGGGTCTTGTTTCAACGTGGCCGTGCCACGTGGAACGATAGGGTTTTTAGATTGCATGTTTGTAAAGGTGCCCTATGACGAATATGTCCGTTCTAGTGCGGTTCGTCTCAGCCAAAATGGCTGAGGCGACCATTCGCCTCTCCTCCTTGGACTACACTATTTGAGGGCCTAAGTTTTGGGTTCCAAAGTTAGTCGCAAAACGGACCACTTCCGTGACATCCCCCCTCCTCCACAGGTGAAGTTCTATTGGCAAAGTATACAGAGTCCATGAACCGCATGGACACGCAAAAGCATACACTAGTGTACAAGAGACACTTGTCTAAAGAAATTATTCCTCTACAATATGTGCACCAAGAAAACCGCTGAAATGCAATCCAGGGTTTGAGGGGTGGACGAGTTTTGTAGTTTGACATTTAAGTTTCATTTTTGTTCTAGCTCACGAATGTAGAATGAACATCATATTCACAAACATCCCATTAAAAATGTTTCTCGACATGTTTTTCATTGAAATATCAAAATCGTCTTTTTCATTACTAAATCATAACATGCAAATCCCATGGCACACGCACCATATGCATAATTTCATGCACATCTTCTAAATCTACATACCTTATACTTTTAATGTGGAGGGTATAAAATGGGGATGACAAAACATACCTAAGCGTTTAGTACTTAAAACATGCAATGGTGGTCAATTACCATGAATGTAGCACACTTGCAAATCTTCACCTTCAGTCCTTGGAGAGTAGGCAATAAATGATAATAGAACACTAGACATGAGGATTTTTTCCCTTTGAGATTTATCTCAAAACTATAGATATGTAAGCCTTAACTTGTGCTAGTATTTTCATGCACGATTCCTTACCTATTTTTTATCATGTTGTGTACAAGCTCGCAAGTGTGGATGAGTTTCTTGTTATGTTAACCAATACACTTTGGTGTGCCATCCATCATGGTAAAAGAAACCATCACAAAGTTCAAAGAAGGGAGATATCATTGTAGTATTGTACAACATTGTGTGAATGTCCATAAAGAAAGTTAATGGCGGCTTAAATCATGTTTGTCATCCATGAATTGCATCATGGAACGCGCATGAAGAGATGATGAAATTGCAATAACATCCGGCTTGTGTCTTGTAAACGTTTTGGCTAAAAAGAGCAAGTTAATGTGTAATGGCTGATGAAGGGGTACGCCCATTATGAAACAAATTCTAATCCTGAATTCCATTTATGCGGAATGCATTCATGCTCCAAATTGGTGCTAAGATTTCTTTGCAATTTAGAATTGAGTGTGCATTCTCCTAAAAAACGTATTGTGTAGCAGCCTAAAAACAAACAAAACATTGGATGCCATGGAAAAAAATTCACGTATTTTCAAAATTTTCAGCAACATGGTTAAAAGTATTGCAATTAGTATGGCCTACTTGAGACATACACCAATTGTTTTTTCCACAAAGTGCATGACTGAAAATAGAAAAGGGATATGGAATTTACATGAAGTAAGCAATATTTTGACCTGGAACTTTTTCATGTACTACAAGGTTAGAGACTATGGACCATAAACATTTTTACCTAGATTGTTTAATGGATTATGAAGATTGTGACCCGTTTTCATATCTGAAGCTCATTTAATACTAGATTTCATCATGTAGGAGCACATTGTTTGGTGCAACCATCTCTCTCTATTACATTATGTTTTTAGATAACACTTCATAAAGTTCCATTTTTTTTGTTAACCATGGATTATGAGGCCATGTAGAACATATGCACTTCAAATAACCAAAGCATGCGAGTTGAATTGTGTGCAGAATGCTTCGTGCATGCATCAACCATAACAAATTATACATGAGGAATGATGGCAAGCATATGGGATTGAGAAGAATCAGGGTCATCATGAGTATGAGTTCAAGATCTTCAATGTTTTGAACCACTATTGTCCCTACCATTGTCCCTAATGACTTCACTTTGGTTTGGATATAAGTTTTCATGTAGATGGAATGGTGTGACTTTAGGTATGAAATATACGTTGCACTAGATTTACATCCTCAATCCATCATGTACAGTTAGGCATTGTGTTAGCTTGTTGGTTTTACATCACTCAATCTTCACATGGTATCAAAAGCTTTAGGTGTGTAATGCTCCCAAAAACACTATGATATCGATTTGCAATAGCTATAGTTTCATCAACATTTCTTATTATCGTCACTTGTACTTCTACTCATGCTTTCCATGGATAAAAGGAGTTCATGTGAACATTGATGTAGAATAAGTTCCCATAAGGAATGCTTATTGTATCTCCATTCTCAACCTATTGGAACCCACAACAAAGCAAGAAAATGGTGAATTTAGGAGATAATTCTCATATGCTGGACTACATGTTACAAGGGTTCCGTAAAGGCAACTCTATAACAAGCATTTTGGTGGATATATTATTCCCTTTCTCAAGCTACTAATGTGTTTTCATACAAGTTTTCTTCAAAGTGAAGTCGCACCAGATGTTGATTTTTCAAATCGTTGATGAAAAACATTGATAAACCACTACCCTTAGGAAACTTTCTTTACTGTCAAAAACATCATTCACATTGTTAAAACACCCTAATGATGCTTATTGTACACCTCAAGTCATGTTATCAATTCCCATCGTACATTGCTCTAGAGACCATGTACTAAAACCTACTTCTACATAAAAAACTAGTGCCATCTATTGAGAACATTGAAAAAATTAATGCAATCTGTTTCAAGTTCTATTTGTATGGTCATCATAATACAAATACTCTTGAAAATGCTATTGTTTAGGTAGCCATTGTTTTGACCATGTTTTAAAGCTCATGTTTCTCCTTGGTATGCAAACACGACTTGGACAGAGAGGCTCGCTGAAAGCGACTCAAAGATATGCCAACCCAAACCATGCTGCCTGTATGAAAGGAAGTGTCTTCCATGTAATAAAAAACAATTAGACACTAAACAAGCTATTGTTGAGCATGCTGACATGACCCATGCCATTTTAGGGTAATCTAACACCATTCTTCTTGTATGCAGACATGCCTCATTGGCTTATACCATTGCTCTTTAAGTTCCTACATTCATGCACGTCTTAACATGTATCACTTAATAGAAGGAGGGGCGTGCATTCCACACACATTAGTATACATAAAGTCCACTACGTATAGGAACTTTCCTAGTCAGAGGTTTCCTTTATTGTTCCTCCCTTGTTTGAACTACAAAGTTGTCTTCATGTGCACCTCAACATCAATGGGCTCAATTATACATTTGCTAGGAACTTAAGGGGAATCTTAGATGTCAAACGCTATGTTTTTTTTAATTAAAGCTTTATTTTTTCATAGTTTTTCCATGGTTTGACATGTCATAAGATCATGTAACCTACTAAGTATAAAAGTGACATCAGAAGTCTTCAGTGGAGCGATTACTACGCTAGTGCTAATCTCCAATTCGACAAAGACAACATTGTGTTTGGAGCACTGTACGCAATGTTACGGAGTAAACAGTAGATTCCTAAGTCCACGTTGACTGGGAATTTTCTTCCGTATGGGTCAAACAAAAATTCGGCATCCAGCCTTGGAGCAACTTAAAGGGCTTGAAAACTACTCTTCTATGCTGGCATGCAAGCTTGTGCATGCCCCTAGCTGGCTCTAGCAAGAAGAGAGCTAATTGCTACATAGTACTGCACCTCCACCCTCGTCAAGGAGCCCTGTAGCTGAGGAGGCAAGCATCATGCACCTTGAACATGAGGCCTCCACTTCATCAGCAGCCTCACGCATGGAAGCAAGACCCCTTCTACCAACATGGGCTTATCTAGTGCAAGCTTTGAGAGGATGTGATCGACAATTCTGATGTAGAAGCTTGGAGAGATCAACGGTTATCATGGGAAGACTTGAAGTGTAAGCAACCTCCGGAGAAAGCTGCACCAGAACACCTAACAAAGCTTCCTTAAGGTGGAAGCTTCTCCCTCAACCTGCTAAGGTGACTGTTAAAAACTCTATAATACAAGAAGCTTCTCTTGAAGGTTGCTTCCCCGTTCTAGGACAGGAGAGGGAGCTGACCTAAAGCACTTGAAGGAAGCTTCTCCTTCAGCTAGTCAACTTGCTAGGACTATAGGTATAAAAGGGGGAGCGCCTCTTAGTTCAGATATCTCTGTATAACTATAATCTTCCAACTATAATCTCTCACCTCGCTCCAGACTCTGACTTTGGGGCCTTAGACCAAGATGTTGCTGGAGATCCCTCCAAAACCCCTATAAGCTTGACCTTTGCATGCCAGCTTTGGTGGAGGACGCTGGTGGAGATCCCTCCAAGATCCCTCTTAGCCTGGCAAGGCATGCCAGCCTGGGAGGAGGTTACCTTGACGTTGTGAAGGCCTTCCATCACTATGCCGATGGCTGCGTCAAGACCCTTGCGTCGACGACCTTAACAGCCTAGCAAGGTTTTGCGCCCTAATTTAGGGCCAAGAGTTCCGTCTGAGCATGGTGCTGAGTCGCTATGTGCTCTTGTTCCTTGTAAATTCCTTATACCATGCTTGTATCATGAACCAAGATCTTCATTCATTATTTTGCTTCCGCTAAGCTTTGTACAAGGCATGCTTGCTGGACACACAAAGATCCTGCGGCAACAGGGGACCGCCTTGGTACATCGGAACACACGGTGGCTTTGCCGCTACAAGCTAACAAAAACCAAAGATAAGAGCACTCGCGTTTCTTGAAACATTACCAAAGAACCCCTTGTTGCTCAGTGTACTAGAATGGCTCATGCCAATAATTGGCCTCACATGCAAGGCACATAGATTCGGTGGGAGCACCCATAGAGCATGTGTTCTCATTGAAGATGGTAGAATCGCTCCCATTGCCTTTGGTGGTTCAAAAATTACTCATGCAACGAGCAAGAATGCACATGAATGGCCCTTGCCATTCGTGGCCGTTTCCATAATGCGGTTGATCTTATCTGGAACTAGAGATACCCTCACTGTTATTGGCGATTCTTACAAGATAACTACGACTAGTAGGCATCTTAATATAATCCTTCTAGTATATGCAATGCCAGTGGAGCCAATGCTACTGATAAATACACAACCTCAGTCCTTACCAGAACTAAAAGTGCAAGAATTGTTTTTATTGCTTAAGATGATGCAAGAGAAACCCTTTCCACTTCTGGTAATGGGATCATTTTGACCTCTACTATTGTAGAGTCCTTTTTTCTCTTCATAGTTAGAAACAACACTTATACAATAGGTAATCATGCTAGTAATCTCAATGAAGCCCTTGCCAATGTTTGCAACTTTGTACAGGAATTACTAACAGTAGTTTTAGTGCATACAATTGGCTTTTTCATGAAATGTGAGGATTTTAGTAGTTACTACTACTAATTCTAGTGAAGTTCTCAACAATTTAAAGGACTAAAATTTAAGATGTTACTTCTCCTTGTGATTCCAAGTATCCCTAAAAATGTTTGACTGGTTGTTACTCTAAACAATTCCAAATCAACCCTCAACCATGGGCAGAAATGTCGTCAAGGCAAAATCCACTTCTAACCATTCTATGTAGAGCTCGCCAATTTCTAAGGAAAATTTAAGGTAGTTCTTTTCAAGCGTGTTCAATAAACCTTACAAAATTAGGCCATGCATGTGGCAAGTTTTTTTTTCTCATGATGCCAAACAAGCTCTTGCAACTCTTCAAGATGAGATCAAAGCGTCTCTCTCACCTTGTGATACTGAAGAAACCCTTAACATTACTGGCAATACAAATGTGATGGTAGCAAAGTTTGGAAATCTCATTTTAGTCCTTAATTCATAAAGAACATCTAGTGTGATTTTCATTGTTGTTATGGATGTGAGTACATTCCTTACAACTTCTTACAATGCCAATATGACCACTTATGCATAAACAAGTAGAATAGATTTTCTATCCATTGCTGAATGCTCGTAGGAAAACTTGACTTAAGGGCGATTCTTGAGCAACCCTTGCAATTGCTTGCTCCTTGGTAAAGTAGAATGTAGATGGGTTTATCTTTTAAATACGATTAAGCATATCACACATTGTTAGTGGAAGTTTCACAATTTTTAAACAATGACATTCATCAAAGAGATGAGGTAGTAGAGCTTAAACTAACTTTATGGATGTATCGAAACGTGTGGTCTTATAGAGCCAGATTGCGCTTGCTTTGGTGACCTTGAGATTAGTTTTGACATATGGACTTGTCGTAGACCACTTAAGGAGTCTACTACGTGCACTTGAAGAGTCCTAGACATTCGTGGGATGTGATTTCAAAGGCACATGCTTGTAGTGTTCAAGTTAAAAACTTGTCGAGGTAAATCACTCGATGTAGCTTTTAGAATAGAGGTTAACATGGACCAAAGAGAACCTGAAGGAATGGTAAGATGAATAAATCAGCCCATTTTAGAGTAAGAAGATACCTCGACACTGCCACACTTGAGGTGGCTAGATGGTTATCGGAAAACTTGGTTGTATGGCCAACATCATAGGTAAAGAACCAAATTGAGAGGTTCAAATGTTGATGACAGCAGATGGGAGCTAATGGTTGACTAGGAAGAATTGAGTTTTCTTTAAGATTGTTTGTTTTGTGGAATTTGAACTTTCAAAAAGAAAGATCACCATGATTGTAAGATATCATGCAAGAAATGAAGGAATGAGAAAGGATGTTAACCAACCACCATTTATTTCAATGGTGAAGGGTCACATCCACTGTAAGGAAAGTAGATGAAAAACCCAAAAGATAAAGGGCAGTAAATAGATCCTCTTCGCTCACAGTCTTTTCATGTGAACGTTTTGGAGCCGTTCAAAGCAAGAAAATGGATCCATGTAGGATTTTTAAGCAAACAAAGACGTTGAACATGCTTTCAAAAGTTCTAATGGATAGATTCGGATAGCACGGATAGTAATTATTTTTAGAATGGTATAGGAGCCCTTGCCACAACTAGTGATGCTCGTGAAATATTTGTTGCTTTTGAATGATTTAGGTTTTTGTATGTTTTGTGCAGGTGGAGCTCGTAAAAAACATGAAACCCCACATTGTAATAGGTAGTTTTCGCGCGTGAAAAAAATGAAAACATAAATGTGCTATTGCTCCATCGCAATCAAGAAAAAAAATCCTTTTTCAAAATTTCAACTCTTTCATCATGGCACACAAGCCACCCTCAGTCGCATGAAAAACGACTTGAAACCCAACCCCTCATTACATTCGGGGTTGATGGTTTAATGTTTTGTGTGGGCATCTATTTGGCCCCTGAATAGCAGGGCCCAACAGATTTTGCTTCCTCGCATACAGTTTTTCGACCTTTCATGCAAGCCCCACGTAAACCCCTTCCTTAAAAAACCACAAAAACCTCAGTTTAGGGGTTTGTGATTGTGCTACGAGGAGCATGATGTCAATGTTCCGATGGAGCAACAAAATAGAATTTTTGCACTTTTTTCAATGTGTTGTTGCTTCTTTTGACCTGTGGGTATGGCAGCTTTAATGCTAAAACGTACTAAGCATGTCGTTTTGTATCTAGGATTAGCGAGTGCGCCAGCTAAAAATTTGGACATGGTGGGTGTCTAGTCTATCGGTCCTTACCTTCATTCTTTTGTAGTTGATGCTCTTGGTATCTCGTACTCAAGGGTTTTTTATTGGTCGTGGTTGGATGGGCATGAGATGCAAGATATTGGCACTCCCCCTCTATGCCTATCCGCGCTTGGTGTCGCGGTTAACTGATGGCGGTTGGGGTCCAATAGCGAGATTGGCACAAGTGTTTGGCGCGTGCGATTGGTTGATTTGAATTGTAAACGGATTTCGATGTTCTTTTTAACGAATGGCATGAGTTAGATGTAACTCGCCGTCCCCTTTGACTCATCACCCCCCTCCGAACTTCACCCCATCCACTTGCCCATGCCACTTCATCCACCACCGTCAGATTGAGGGCGAGTAGCTGGCTGGAGAGGATTGAGGGCAACCCATGTCTATAGCCGCTGAAACCCTAGCCCAACTGCATGCATTCTCTATCTTGCTCACGTCAGTTCTAAACCCCTCGTCGTCCACTGTCTTTGGTCCTTGCACGCTCACCAACTACTTGATACACCGCCCCATGGCCTCCTAGCCAGAGCCTAGGAGGAGGGCCTTCCTTGCTCCCCGTCATGCGTCCTATCAACCCGTCCTCAATGCCTCCAGCAACTCCCTTAACAACGCCGTTTCCAACGCCAGCCTATCATCCGTTCACGCCCTTGCACCGTGCGTATCTCCTACAACTGTCACATCACAGGTAACGGTGCCTAAACGGCAGCGGGAGCGGCCTTGAGTGTACGTGGCAACCTCACAAGAGCATCTTGGAGTTGCTGCGAGACTCCCGCGCGTGGCTGGAGCAGAGGACGAGGCCGCATCATCACATAACTGCATCCCCTCGGCTCTACCTTGTGGTAGAGGTGCGTTTTGTGCTGGTGACGAGGGGAGGAAGTGGAGTGATCCTAAGCATACTCACTACTTGTTGCAATCCATCTTAGAGCAACCGTCCCATGTTAGGCAAGCGAAGTACATGGCAGCGTAGCACTAGCCGGCTATCATGACACGCTTCCACATGCTGGTCAACGAAGACAGGCTGACTAATGAGCTGGAACCCATCCATTACGAGCTGAAGCAAGTGAAGGACCGTGTGAAAACCCTCAAGGCATGTTACAGAGCACTGTGCTTCCATCGGAAGATCAATGGTGCAGGCTGGGTGGAAGGGAAACCAATCCAGGAGCAAGAGGTATGGGTATAATTCAAAACAAAGACAAAGGAGGGTGTTGATGCATGGAAGGAACTGGCCTTTATTTGGTTGGAAATGTGCTACAAATACTCGCAAAAGGAGATGGCGACAAGGCACCACGGACGGAGCATAACGGCGATAGCATCGGGCGCAGGAGCTTGGGGCGTTGACCAACCGAAGAGTCTTGAACAACAGCTTGTTTTGTTGGAAGACAAGGAAAACGCGACACCTGCGCCAAAAGAGGCCGATGTCCTCTTTATAACTCACGACAACAGAGTGCCCATTGTCAGCTTGAACGCCACGTCCGACAGTGAGGAAGAGCATGGGGGAGAGGTGGGAGGAGGTTCGACGTGGGCAGGCCGGTACCAAGAGGCCTACGAAGGTGGTTATCTGCCCAAAATTCTAGCCGGTGGGGATGTCGTAGACGTTATGGCCATGGAGGAAC